>JANAVB010031215.1:3898702-4012313 GCA_029216955.1 Iris pallida | reverse complement strand
AAAGCCCCTCTTAGAAAACCCCCAAAAACCCCCCTCCCTCTAATTCATAATATTAATGTTAATATTAATGTTTAATATTAATGTTAATGTTAATATTAATTTAATATTAACATTAAATACTAAAATTAACATAAACTTAAAATTAAATTAATATTAACATTAACATTAATATAACATTAACAGTAACATTAATATATAAAAAAAATTATATTAACATTAACATTAATATTAACATTAATATTAAATTAATATTACGAATTAGAGTGAGGGGGTTTTTGGGGGGCTTTCTAAGGGGGGCTTTTGATCCGCTCCCTATATATTATATATATATAGATATCTATATATAATATATATATATATATATATATATTATAATATATATATATTACGTCAAAGGCATATCTAAAGAATTAAACAATAAATGAGGACTAACAACGTGTTTACTATCTCTTGTTAGGTTTTTGGTATTAACTTTCGTATCTGCAACCTTAGCATAGTGGACTTGGATGACTTCAGGTAAGTATATCATCCCTACTGTACAATATTTATGCATTTTGCTTCCATTCGTTCTTGCATGTCTATTCCTTCTTATTCTATCATGTCTCTCTTGTATATGATTTATTATGTTTCTTTACTTGTGTTTATATATGTTGCTTGTATTTTTTTTGCCATATATTTGATCCATGTTGCATCATATATTTGTTTAGATTCTCGGTTTCTTGTATGCTAGATATGACTTGATTCTGTCACTTGGACTTGTCTTGAGTTGATTTGATTTGACCGTTTTTCCTTTAGGATTGATACTAGAATTGGCTACTTTGACCACTCTCGACTTGGGAGTCCCACACAGGGCTACGATAGATTTATTATAATTTGAGAGTTACACACACATACTACTCTCTATAGGACCGTTAGTACCACACAGGCTTGCGGTCATTCGATTTATTTGTTAGCCACTTCTAGTACCATGCTTCTTTATGGCTTGCCCCCATCTTAGTATTTCTTGTGTATTAGTGTCGTTCACTTTTTTTCTTCTATTTTCTTTCTATATTACATGTTTATTTACTGTTACATTCGACACATATATAGATATCTTCCTACGTCCATTCTTAGGATCTGGTTTTCTTCCAGGTATATGCTGAGCTCACTTTGTAGAATAGATGGATGTTTGCATCTTCAGGATTCAGGTATCGTTAGTGGTGCTTTATTTTTCTCATGCCTTCTATATTTTATAATGACATCATCTGCTATAGCCTAGTTTATTCGAACTTATTCTTATTCTCAGATTGTTCGGACATATGTATTACAGGGTCACCGACTACACTACACATTGTTCATTATCGTTATTATATTCTCGTGGATTGAGAAAAAGATGAATTATTATTCTATAGATATTTGAACCAACTATACATCATATACGTATTCGAGTTGGGCTAGAGTCCGCTTGATACGTAGTTGACCATTGCCACGTGTCTCGGTCCCACGTATTATGGGACTAGGGCTTAACACAAATAATGCCGCAATAACTTCAAAGCAAAAACTATCGCATCCAGTTTCAAATCATGCGTTGGGTAATTTTTCTCATGCGACTATAGTTATCTGGAGGCATACGATACACCTTCCATTTCTGAGTCAATACGCATCCCAAACCCAATCCGGACGCATCATTATATATCTGAAATCCTCCGGTCCCGTCTGAAAGTAAAAGAATTAGAGATGACACGAGACACTTGCTTCAGATCTTGAAAGCTAGCTTCACACTTATCAGTCCAATTGAATGCTACACCCTTCTGGGACGAGATAGAGGCGATGCCACTTTCAAAATCTTACATAAACTTCCTGTAGTAACCTTCCACGCCAAGGAAGCTACAAATTTTGCTAGCCGACGTAGGTTGTTTCCAATCCACTATCACCTTAATTTTCTTCAGGTCAACAGACACCTTCTGCCGAAATAACATGTCCTAGAGATGATACACTACTCATCCAAAATTCGTATTCACTTAGCTTGCGTAGAGCTGATTTTCTCGTAGGGTCTGTAGTACCGTTCTCAAATGCTCTACATCCTTGTTTTTCGATTAGATCAGGATATCGTCGATGAACACGACCACAAATTTACCTAAGAAGGATCAGAAGACTTTGTTCATCATATCCATGACGACTATAGGGGCATTGGTTAATCCAAAGGACATGATCGAAAACTCATAGTGTCCATATCTAGTATGAAACTGACTTGGGACATCCTATACCTTGATCTTCAGTTGATGATAGCCTGAATGAAGATCAATCGTTGAAAATACAGACGCCCGTTGCAGTTTATGTCACGCCCTGATTCTTCCAAATTGTTTGTCCTCGCTTTGATTCTCGTCAAATCAATCGTCCTCGTATGGACGTGATGTCGTACAAATCTAGAGCTGTAATTGTACAAGGCGTACTCGTGTCATTTTATAAAAAATATATAATTTGCAGCAGATTTACAGAGAAATTAAACAACACAGATCTGGATTAAAATAAACTCTTTATTAATAACTTTGTAGCAGAACTTAAGGCTCTCAAACAGTCGCGATAAAATGCCAAACTTGGATTACAACTACAAAAATAATTAAATAAGATACAACCATTCCGTACATCATATCCATTATTAAAAATGATAATAAAGATGTTTCAACAAATGCTTTCTTTTTTAATGAAAGCTTCAATGGAGTATGAAGCTTTTAAAGAGTCGGACAACAAGCCTTCAATGTCTTTGGTTATCCACTATGTTCCCGGCACCTGTGGATGTCATACCCCGATTTCGTAATTCTTTCATCCTTGCTTCGACTGTATCTAATTGATCGTCGTTGTTAGGCGTGACGACATACAAGTATGGGGTTGCACTTGTACAAGGCAAGAACATGCACATTGAGTTCATTTTTGAAATATCAAAACACAACAACACAGCAAAAACATTGAATACACAATATAGGAAGAAATAACCTATTTTATTGAAATAATTATAGCAACGGATACAACTTTTCTCAGTACACTTTGAAATGCCATTTCGGCTTACAAAACTTCCTTAAAAAATATCTAATAGGCTGTCATGACATAATCTCCCATTCCATACATTATGCCCCTTTACTACAAAATAAATGTTCACAACAATTGGAAACTCCCAATACTTTGAAAATCTTCATTTAAGCAGACACTTTAAAATAGGGTAAGACCTCTATTTTTGGGGAATTTTTTAAATTATTTTATATGATTATATATTATTAAACTATATTTTATTTTAATTTTGACTATAAATATATTTTACAATAGCTTTGACTTTTGAAGCGTAACATTAGCCAATTCCTCGAAAACAATTAAATATTAGTATTCTAGATGAGTCCACCTTCATTTAAGCATATTATGTCCCACTCATTTCTTGCAATAAATTTTTTGCACAACTTTCAGATCAAAATGGTCATTTTATCTTTCACCGTAATTTTGATGTAATCTTCCAATTGGAATTAGGTACCCAAACCCGATCCAAACTTTTTGATCTAATATATGGTTTTGAACTATTTTGATCCTGCTACACGCATGTCAATAGTGACCCACTCAATTGAGTTCCTATGTGCTACTTATTTTCAGCTGGCACACAAGACCCATTTAATAGACTTTCGAAGCCTATTTCGGTCAAATAAATCGTACCAACCCAAAACTAGGTCAACAAGCCTTGGTAGAGCATATGTTAGGTCTCCATGACCTATTAGAATTAAGCTAGATTTATTCTAATGGATTTTGTGCAGCCATATAGGTTCAAACACAATCAAAGATTTACTTTCCATATTTAGAAACCTAGTTAAATCTTTTGATTGTGCAATCTTGCATATCTTGTGAAATCTTAATCAAATCTTAACCAACTTTCCTACAAGCTCCTCTACCCAAACCCTAGCATAATAAAAATCAAATCTTTATATATTAACCAAGATATGGCCGACCCCATATCTTCTAAAAATCTCAAAAATCGAGCGCTACCCGTAGACGCGCGCACAGATTCCTAACCGACGAAACCATCCCATCTGACCTCTTTCTATTTGTTTCACCACCTCTCAACCTTAAAACACTCCTCTAATACCCCAGCACCCTCCCAAGCTCCCACACAACCTTGTTTGGTCGGCACAAGGCGTAGAAGGCATCCAAAGTCGGTCGAACTTGGGCTGGAACATCACAATAGGTATGTTATTTTCATAAGCATGTCTTCTCGACTTTTATTGATCTGGTTGCCGTGAAACCACTTCTAACATGAGCCATATGTGTCTACTTCCATCTGTAATTGGTCACTCAGGTGGTTTCGTACCATTTGTCTGTAGCAGCTATTGCACGATCGTTGGTCTAGACTGAACCAATTTTGGTGCGTACTTGATTTAAGAGACTTACGGAGCCTTTCGACCTCACAAAAAATATAGGTAATGATCCTAACATCTTGTTCTATCATTCTAATATGCTCTTTGGTCATCTCGTCGAGTTTTTCATATTTCTAAAAATTTGTTTTCATTGTACAAGTTATCGAACATAGAATTTCATTGAAGCTAACGTTGTGTTCGAACCCGAAGCTTCATAGCACTTCTTTAAAATAATTATCTTGTGTCCTTCACTGTAAAATTGTATTATTTATTATTTATTGATTTATTCATGATCTAATAGTTATTTTAAAATCTATCTATTTTTGGGTTCAATCGGGTCGGCTAGTCGGATAATAGTGATAGTAGTTTGGCATACTACTTAGAGGCTAGTTTTTTCATATACATCATGGTTAAACATTGGTTATAAATATTTTTAGAATTAAATATTATATTTTTATTTTATAAAAATATTATTTGTCATGTTGACTTGGTGCTATGTATAGTAGAGTTGTCTATAAATGTGGTTAAGTACTAGTTTAGTTATAATATGTTGAGTTGAGCCTATATAGGGTATAGTTATATAATAGTGTGAGTATGACATAGACGTGTCATTTATTTGGTAGATTGATTTATTCTAGGAGTTCGTGACAGTGTTGCCGAGGATACCGGAGTCAGACCGTTGTACGCACCTTTGGAAACTATAGGCAAATACACCTTGCCAAACTTATAATATTTACATGCATTTTCTATATTGATATTTATTTTCAGTTATACTTGATTGCCTGTTGTTTCTGTTTATGTCATTATTATTTTAACATTATACGTGTACGTAGATAGTTTCTATCTTTTATTGTCTGTTATATCTTGCCATGTTCTTGTATACTTCTTGAGATTGTCCTTGTCCGATCCTATGCCACGTTCCTTTGACATGATTGACCTGGACTTGACTTGGACTTGACATATTTGATTGACTTGACTTGATTCGTAGTTCTAGGCGAGAATTTTGTTATAGGCGTTGACTAGACTTGACCACTCTCTATTGTGAGCCCCCTCCGAGCTGCGATAGAGACTTACTATAGGTTGTTAGCCCCCACCGAGCTGCGATCTATAGGGCCGTTAGCTTCCATCGAGTTGCGGTTTACTTCGATTCTCTCGTAGCCATGTTTACTAGGACGATTCTCGATGGCATGCCACATTCTTCATGTTTTTACTCTTATACTGTGTATTTCTCAGTCTTTATTTCTTGTACCATTCTTGTCTTTTCATGCATGTTATTACTATGAAAGCATGCTTGTATATTATGAGTCTTGCTATGTCCACTGAGGACCTGGCTATTTTCTAGGTATAGACAAGGAGAGATACCCCGAGGTTTACGGGCCAGAAGCCGAGACAGGAGCCTTGCCTTCGCAGGACGACGAAATAGTTTTGAAGGATTTCTCGTGATTCATGCAACCTTCATTTTTATGACATTATCTCTTTTCAACATACTTTTAGTTGGATATTGTTTCTTATTTTTATAGTATGATAACGGGTTGTATTTTCCCGTACATTTATTACCTTTATATATTGTTGGACAAATCATTTTAGTATTATTATTTTACTAGTATATATGCACATGCATTGCACGTATTTTTATAATCTTCGGGAAGAGCAAACAACCTCCTTAATTTTTCTTTTTCTATACACAATTACATAACTATCCATATTAAATGTAAATGAACAATTTTAATTAATACATATTAGATGAGGGTATTTTTGAAAGAAAAAAACTTCCATGGTGAAGCCTACTTTCTCATTATATAGTAGTATAGATTTGGACTTGGATATCTTGTGTCATATTATTTATGCGTGGATGAGATTAGTACTGTACATGTGGCATGTATTTGTTGTTATGGGTTTACTGTTGTAATTCCCTGTACCGTATGGTGCATTATGATGAGTCGATTGAGGCGATAAGGTATGAGTTTGATTTGAGGAGGTACGATTTCAATTTGAATAAGTATTGATTGAGTTGGTTTCAATGTGCAGATATCAAACGGAGTCCCTTGTAATGAGCCAAAGCATAGGCGATAGACCGAATCAGTGGATGAGTGCGAAGGAGCATGTCACTACCACAATCCTAAATAGAGTTATTTTTGTCATTTTATATTGTTTATATAGTATGTGAATTTATTTAATTAATTACATGTGATGGTTGCATTTATTGGTAGACTAACCTATTTATTGGACCCTTGATTAGTGAACATATTTGGACTTGTCATGACACTTGGACCTACATTTTAAATTGGATGCAATTAGACTCAATTAAGTCATATTAAGTCATGCATAGGATTAGAATTAATTACCATTTTAGGCTAGAAACTCCCATAGGCTAACTTAAGTTCTCATGACAACTAGAAGGGCCATTTTGGACATTTCCAATAGGCTCCTGCGGCTCTTCATTTGGTGGGCCATTGCATAGAGAGGGGCTCATTCTTCATCTCTTCATTTAGAGCTCCAAGAACCCTAATTTGGTGCTCTCCAAAACCCTTCTCATTTCCCATTCATCTCTCTACCAAAATCTCTCCAATCTCTCTAAATCTTTACCTATTCTTCATTCTAGAAGGCTAGGAGCTTGGAGACCAAGGAGCACAAGGAGAGGAGGTCAATAGCTTGAGGGATTGTGTCCTACTTGACACTTGTGTCCACTTTGGGTGTTTCATTGGGAATCTATCTTCCAATAGGTAAAGTACATATCATTTCTCCTAGTTTTGACACTATTTCATGCATGACACTCTTAGAAAACCTACCCATTGACTAAAGGTATCCATAGGGGTGCAACTCGGGCGGGTTGGTTCCGGCTTGAGGTCAACCCGAGCCCAACCGATGAATCATAAGCCTAGCCCGAGCCCAAGCCCGGCCCAACCTCGGGTTCAACATATGAAGTCCAAGACCAAGCCCGGAGGATCGGGTTTGGCTCGGATTGGGTCTGGTCCATCGGGTTTATCGGGCTCTAATATACTAACTAAAATAATTTTAAACAAAAGTAATATTAAACACATAATTAAATAGCAATCAAGTCTTGATCATTACAAAATACAAACTGAAATAAGATTTAGGATAAGGAGTTGAAGAGTTTGGGTGAAAAAGTTTAGGATTTAAGCTTTTTATTTAAGAAGTATATATATATATATATATATATATATATATATATATATATATATATATATATATATATATATATATATATATATAAGTCGGGTTTCAGGTTCTTCGAGTAACCCGGTATATGAACCCGAGCCCAACCCAATTTATGATCGGGTTGAAATATTTGAACCCAAACCCGAGCCCGAACCCGAGTATCTTCAACCCTAATCCAACCCATTAAAGGGTTTACCTGATCGGGCTCCGGTTTAGCCCGCCCAAGTTGCACCCCTAGGTACCCATAGGAGGAACATGGCTCTAATGACCATGTTGGTATAAGATACATAGGCTTTTTGTGCCTTTTTGAAAAAAATTGAGGATGGCTCACTAAGTGTTTATCATTTAGTTTGATAAACTAAATAGACATGTGAATGATATATGAGACTAAAAATATGTCCACAAATGGATACTAATAGTTTGTGTCATGTTACACTAGGATACAGAGTCAAATTGGAGATTCTACCCCTCATACACTTGTCACAACATGTCATATTTTATATGACACATTGCACTAGCTAGACACCACATTATTTAGCTTCTAATTGTCATTTTAGACATGCTCATGTGTTGTAGGATGAATAGGAAAAGGTTTGGTACATGTATCATGAGAGTATCTAAATTTTAGTACGATACTTGCATGGTGCACACCAAGTACTTGTAGAAATGCATGTGTATACACTAGTGGTATCCATATGGGCATATGTGTGCATGTGTGGCCTACACATGTAGGGATTGTGCATTTATGTGTGTATGCGCATGTATGTGTATGTGTCCTCTAGTGTGATGCATAGGTCAAGGGTAGTGTACATGGGTTAGAGATACATTGCCCATGTGTAAATGTATACAAATGTGTGTGTTGTGATAGACTAGTGTATAGGATGATTAGAGTGTCCTATGACAGTATTGTGTGTAGGTGTGAGGGTGAATAAGAGAGCGAGGGGTGAGTATGATAACAGTGTGTATACATACATTCGTATGTGTGTGACTGTCCTTGTGACAATATGTTGTGTGAGTGTGAGATATCTATGAATGGAGAGTGATAGAGTAAAGAGTATCATGTATATTTGTGTAGAGTATATGTATACATGTGTTGTGTGTGTAGGTGGTTAGGGGTATACACTAGACAGTAGTATTACTGTCATGGTGTGTATATATATGAGAGATTTAAAGAGTGGCAGTAAGAGGGATTGGGCAATTGCAGGCAGGCATGGGGAATAGTTTCCTTCACTGCATAGGTCTAACTTGTGCTGCATTGCAGCAGTGTGCACTTGCATATATTTGTGAGGGGGCTAACAGGGGAATTAGCTCCCTGTTGCAGCATGTAATAGGGGCTACTGCCTAGGTAGTGGTAGCAGATAGGGGCTTAGCCCAGTTTACACACAGGCATGTATGCCTATACACACACATGCATAAGGATAGGAGGTATGGGCTTACCCTATGATGCAAGGCAGGGGTTGTCCTGCACCCTGTGTGCTGGGGAGAGCTACACAAATGTAATAGCTTGCTGCCTTAGCAGGACAACAGTGAGAGGGGGAAGTAGCAGGGCTACTTGACCCAACAGGCGGGGAAAAACAGTAACAGGGTATGCCCCTGTTGCATAGGCAGCAACAACATGTTGCTGCAGGACACAACATGTGTCCTGGTGAGTAATGTGATGTGTTGTGTTAGTTTGTGAGTGTGTGTGTGGTACACACATGTGTGCCACACTTGAGAGTGCTTGTGAGCTTGTTGTGTATGTTAGTGAGAGTGCCACATTGAATGGACAGTGACCCACATGTGTAGATAATGTGAGTAGGCAAGTGTGGGTTACCTATGTGTATACCTAACAATGGTAATATGGTATTGCCTAAGTGTAGGTAATATGTTGTTAATAGGTAATGTAGGCTATGTAGGTAATGTGATTAAATGTGTAGATAATTGAGTAATTACCTATAGATGGGTAATATGTGTTAAGAAAATTGTGTAAGGGTAAATAGGTAGGTAATAGGTAAGGGTTTGGGTATAGCTACCTATGTGAATAATAGGTAATAGGATATTACCTATAGGTAGGTAATGAAGGATATAGGTTTACCTATGTAGGTAATGTAATACATAATAGGTAATAGGACATTACCTATAGATAGGTAATGTAAGGTATAAGGGTTTTACTTACGGGTATTAGCATAGGTAAAGGGAATAGGTAAAGGGTAAATAGGTAGGGTATTTCAAGATACCCTATAGACTTTCCCTAATTAGGTAAATGCCTAGGTAAAGTCTAGGATAGCCTAGTATATGTTGGTTTAACTTGGAATGACAATGTAATGACCTAGAAACCTATGTTTGACCAAATTTGACCAAGGTTGACTAGTTTGACCCTAAAAGTCAACATTTAAGTCAAATTGACCTAGTTTGACCAAAAAAACATAGTATTGACCTAGATTTGACCTAGAATGCATACTATATCCTAGGTATCCATGTTTAACATACCAAAACACTAATTAACCTTGATATCTCATATTTAGGTCTTTGTGATTCCACTTTGGACCTCGATTCACATTTGTTGCTCAAGACCACATGCGAGTACATTCTCTGATAGTTTTCATTACCTTGATAATTTCTATAAAATTAATTTGTAGTGTTTTACTTGATTACTGACACGAGAATACACGGACTAGTATACTTTGGATTCCGTCATGAGATGTTATTTCCCTGGATGATGCTGCACATGTCTTGTGCTTTCTTATTCATGTATAGATACCGATTCGGGAGAGGGCTGTCCCCCTGCTTCATGAATCATGTGTCGTAATATGACACGGTTGGATTCTATTATATTATTCGAGGGATTGGAAGTTATTAGCAGTTTATGTGATCATACCCAAAACTACTTGTGCATAGCTCACCCTCACCATATGCAAGGTATAGCCTGATCTTATATTACTTGTGCATAGCTTTCCATGTATGGTCGGCCTGATCTATTACCTGTACTTGTGCATAGCCGGTCATATGGAATAGCATGATCATGTCCTAAGCCGATCACATAACACTCTAATATCTCAAGGCACTGTTTAGTATTACATGATATACTCTGATTACCTGTTGATACACCGTATTCCTGATTACTTACATGTCCTCATTTACTATAATACAATTCCTGCTTATCTTGTACTTCTTACTGTTCAGATTTGTTATCCATTATATATCTTATTTATATACTGTTATTTATAGTACTTGTCAATTTAATGAAACTATTTTTAGTGTTTGTACTTCGCTCCAAAATCGAAAATCGAACCGCATTACTAAAAACCAAACTAAACCGAACCAAAATAAAAAAATTCGATTTTTGGTCGATTCGGTTTTAACCGATCGTAATCACAGAGGTTGGGATGCAAGAAAGATCACCTGTCGGACTCGTGGTTGTCGTCGTCAATGATCACTATAACCGTACGCGAGATCAGATACATGGATTCAGTCAGAGTTCGTCCGACGGGAAGTGTCGGCTTCGCCGGAGTGTTTGCGCCGGAACAAGGTCGATCGCCTTTACCGATAAGGAGATGCACCAGAGAAGATGATCCATCGGTGATGACCGAGCACCCGCCAGAAGCTGGATCTGATGTCTGCACTGTTGGAGACGGTCGAGCACTTCGCGGTGATCTCCGATCTGGACTTTACTTTCGTCAGGAGGAACCTGTGCCGGAGCTTTGTCTCCTCGCCGAAAACCCAGAGTTAGGGTTAGGGTTTCGAGACCAAGGAAATGGTAGGAAAAGATGAGTCAGTTGAGAAGAAATTGGAAACTAATGGAAGAGAGTACAGGAATAGAGCGGCTGTAAAGGAAAGGAAAGATGAGAGAAAAGGGATTAGGTTTTAGTTTGTATGTATATATGATAGGAGGCCTAAAATGTAATTTTATATTTCAGTTTTTGGTTCGGGTCCCCAACCGAAACCCAAACCCAAACCCGAACATTGAACCAAAAAACCGAATTATTCCTTCCTCAAAATCAAAACCTGACCCAAAATTTTCAATACCGACCCGAATGGTTAAATCAGGTCAGTTCGAGTCAGTTTCGGTTTCAAAACCGATATCTGCTCACCCCTACTTAGATTTTTTGACCTACTATGGACTGGGGATAGATGATGACATTGCTCAGAAGATTCCTGTGGAGTCAGTGCTTGTAGAGAATGTACCTCTAGTAGTACCTTAGCTAGTAGCTAGGATTGCTAGATTTGTCTCTAGTTTGATATATTTGGGCATGTTATATTATTTTAGGATATGTATTATTTGACATAGACTTCTAGACTTTGTTTGTACTTGACATATGCTACTACTCTGTTTTCATCATTTCATTGTCTTCTATCCATATCGTGCTATTATATTCCTCTAGATTATATGATTGCGTATACATGTTTATAGATGTCATATTATTCCTCCGTATGGAGATGTGATATACTGTTGATAGGTTATATTCATATTTGTTATACTGTTTAGATCGTGTTGTCGACCTATGCAGTGTTCTACCATCGATAATGCGACGTAGGTTGGACGTACCCACGTGCTCGTGCCCCTAAATTGGGTGCGGATTGTGACACGTTTTTATGGTGGCCCATGCAAGTTAGGGTCGCAATTAGTGCAATTTTGTAGTGGTGCTCAAACTTAGAGTGCTACCATGAGCCTGTTATTAGGATACAAGTTATAGGCTATATTAGGTGATACTCAATCGCAATTAGGAAAAGTTCCAATCTTTCGATTACAATGACAATTCTTTGTAATTATTCTTCAAATTTACTTGTCCTTCCTTGATAATATCTTATCTTGTGCCATATTGACTTTCTTGTTTGATCTGTCTTCAGGATGCCGCTGAAGACCAGGTCATAGCGCTTGTCACGACCCGATCCCATATTGTTGGGTCGAATCGGATCATGCCCAGCCTGCACCGTTGTGAGACGGCGGCAATAAGCTGTTTCTATATGCAGGTAATCTCAACAACATTTATACATTTTGTCACAACATTAAATTTATGAACATTAAAAACTTTAATTATTCAACACAGAGAAATACATCTGAAAATAAAAAGTCTGAAATGGAAAGTCTTCATTTACAAACATAAAGAAACTAGAAATGAAGATAACAACTATCTAGACGACCGGCTCATCGGCCTCAGGATCTGTGTCCTCTAAGTGGGACTCTGGGAGCACCGCAGGATACAACACAGGATCATAATAGCTATTGAACAATAGCTCAGCATCATCAATGTTACCTGGAGGGGATCCAGTCAGGAAAGGAGCAAAGTACGAGTATATATCTAACATTTCAAATAATAACGAAAATATGCAATTTTAAACAGTTTGAAATACTTGAATAATATTTTTCGGCAATTTTTAGCAATTCAATATTTGAAACAATGTGATTTGAATAGGTAATGTATATGACCAGTTTGGGTTGTACAATAGCATCCTAGCGATGCGATACGGCTTGTCCCCATGTGTAAGAGGGGTTAGCTCGCACAATAATGCAATATGAGGGTATTGGTCATAAACGCTACGCTACTCCCCCAATGTCCTCACAATCAACAGTTGAACCCTAGGAGAGAGTTCCTTGTAGCAATGTGGTTTAAGCATGCAAGATAACAATTACTAATTAAAATGCTAGAAAACATAACCGTACTTGCCTTTGTTTGATTGACTGAATTAGGATGTTGATACCGGAAAAGAAGATCAAATATGTCCTCGAAACCCTACAGTTTGAGAACTCTGACTTAGAACTGAAAATAAAACCATCTCTAGGTGTGCTAGTTACAATCTCTAAAAGCAGGTCCTAGTCCAGTTTTAAGTTGTTTAAAAATATACTACCGGAACACATTTATCGTTGCGAACTACAATCATTAATTAACGAAGTAAAGTCAATTTAATATTTATTGAGAAAAATAGCATTTACAAGTTAATTGGCAAAACTTTATAGTTTGGTAACATATATATATATATATATATATATATATATATATATATATATATATATATAAAACTAGGTTTTTTTAAATGAGAAAATGTGAATTTAATTTAGTTAACAAAACTTATAATTCTACCCTTTTATTTAATGTGAGAAAAACTCTTATTAATTTTCATATAAAATAATACTCCATTAATTATGCGTCTAACTACGAAATCAGCAAAACCAGAAAAGAAATAGAAAATCTACACTACACAAATACATGGTCACAGAGAATAAAATAAAAGCTGGGCTTATGCCCTTACAATTTATTACATAAATTAAATTAAATAAGACTGAGACGAGCTTTGAGTGCCGTAAAACAGTTCAATCAAAAAGGCCGAGGCCCTGCACCCAAAATACTATAGGCCAGTAACAAGTTCTAAATAAAATTTAATTATAAAAGTATAGGTAAGGGTAAGTCTCAGACTTGGTCATACAAATCTCATGTTGTAATTTAGCTTATGCCTCAACGTCCGAAAATGTCGGTTTTGTTTGCATTTCGCTAGGGCCCATGGACCGATATGGTCATCGCCCGAAAGTGGTATCCGAAAATCAACCAACACAAAAACCGTCAAATTTTAGGAACTGAACTCGAGAAATAAACCAAAAAGGTTTTCAAAATATTTTAGAAAAATCGGACAACATCTCTTTTGTAACTAGGATGATCTAGCCACATTGGCGAGTCCCACACAAAATCCAGTATAACTCCAGCCTTACAAATTCTATCCACCAAAACACATAACCATTTTCCAATCATTTTCATAAGCCAAACCAAAGGAAAAACCACAAAAACTCATGAAAATATAGCCACAGGTGTATAAGAAAATATCCACAAAACCCAAACTAGAATTAACTAGGCCACAGAATGATTCCAAAAGGAGTTCGGAAAGTCCGAAACCAAAACTACAACAAATCGAGCCGATTCCCATAGCGGGAATGGAGACCGTGTCATCATCGACTCTACGGGAGGGACGAACTACTGTGATTAATCAGAAATTACCCAATATCCGTTGGTCGGGGAGCCGCTGGATAACTCGGGAATACCGAAACAGCGTACGGACAACGGATCGGTGCTCGAAAACAACGATGGACAGCGGCCAGCGCTGTCACGGGGTCACGGAGAATGGGATCAGGGAAGCGGAGACGGGAGGCGACCGCGAGGGGTCGCCAGCTCAGGCGCACAGGGGTCGCCGGGCTCGGGCGGAGGGGCGCTAGCATGGGCGGCTCAGGTCGGGGCTGACGGCGCCGGAGGTCGCCGAGGGGGGCGCGGTCGGGGAGCTCGGGTTAGGGCTAGGACTTTTGGAAAATTAGGGAAAGTGAGGATGAGGATGGAGAAGGAGATGGGGGTTTATATAGGGAGTGAAGCTAGGGGTTACGGAAAGAGGAAAAGGTGAGGTCGGCGGCGGTTACAGGAAGGGAAAGGGGGACATGGCGGTTTCGGAAGGGGAAAGAAAGGAGTTCGGGTGTGAACAGAAGGGAAGGTTCTGAGAAAGGAAAGGAATACTTTCCTTTTAATAAGGAAAATTAATATATATAAATAATAAACTAAAGACTTAAAGATTTGTTTTGAAAAATCGAGATTGGGTTCGGTTTCGGAAACGGATCGAGACGGGTCAGGCATAACAATAAAAATTCAATGAATAATTTTTTTATAAAAATATGATTTCCCTAAATAATAATAATAATAATAATAATAAACTGACCAAAACTGATTAGCAAACAAAATCCAACAATTTAAAATAATAAATTCAAAATTTATGGGTTTTACAGCGCTCTAGACCAGTGGGACACGCAGCCGCTTCGGAGAGGTCTGCTACTTCACGACCTCCTGCTACAGCTGCAGGAGTTGCAGCTCCAGGGGTTGCTCCTACTGCTTCTCCTATTAATGTGGGAGTGTCAGCAACATTTGGGGGCACTCCTCCGTTGGTTCAGAGGACCATTCTAGTGCAGCCAGAGTTCATTCCTCCACTACCTCTGCCACCAGCTGACGTAACACAGATATTTATGTTATTCCAGCAGATGATGGAGGTGCAGAGGGCTCAGGTATAGGCTCAGCAGCGACAGAATAAGGTTATGTGCCAGAGCATTGAGAGTGCTTATCAGTTGGCTCTCACTACAGTAGAGAAGGTAGCTACCGTTCAGCCTTAGGGCGCTCCAGCCTAGCAGCAGCAGACGAGGCCTGATACTTTCATGAACTTCAATAAGATGTCACCTCGGGAGTTCAAGGGTTCCGAGGGGATCCTTTATGCTGACGATTGGCTAGAGGATATTGAGTGGATCTTGCGTCTAGCACTCCTGGAGAGCTTGCAGGCGGAGGCACCTGCTAGTCAGTTGTTCGATATCTCCCTCACTTGGTATCGTACGGAGCCTCGACTTGCAGTAATGGGTTTGACATAGGATGCCTTCAAGAAGCTCTTCAAGGAGAAGTTCTTCCCCGATGTGGCTCTGAGTGCATTGGAGAGCCAGTTTCTAGGATTGGTTTAGGGGAACATGTCGGTAGATGACTTTGCTGCCGAGTTCTCCTGTTTGAGCCGGTTCCTGAAGAGCATGGTTCAGGATTCAGGGGATCAGGCCCAAAAGTTCAGGAGGGGCCTGAACCGCGAGGTCAAATCACGTATGTCTGGGCATCGCACGGTGACCTTTGAGGACATTCTTATGGTTACCCAGGTAGTGGAGGAGGAATTGGGCCTCAGGCCCAAGAGGAGCAGCGATGCTATAGGTGCTGGTACCAGTGCAGGACCTGCCAAGCATCCTCATATCCAGCCGAGGCCGTTTCAACAGCACCAATATCAACATCATCAGCACCATGCACCAGCCCGTATACATCCCCCGCGGATGCAGAGGCAGGCTGTCCAGTATACGTTCTGCGGGAAGCCAGGACACACTCGAGAGGTTTACATGATGAGGGTAAGCTGTGGATGATCCGACCATCAGCTAAAGGATTGTCTGGCCCATTCAGCTCTTGGGGGGTCCAGCTAGAGCATCATCTGCTAGAGCTCCAACAGTACCTGCTGTACAACCGAGGGGACCGCCGCTTCCGACTCAGCTGTAGCGCTTCGCCCAACACCAACATCAGAGGGGAGCACCTCAGGGTAGGGCATTCGCTTTGATGATCGAGGAGGCCGAGCCCGTTGCAGATATCGTAGCAGGTTTTGTTCTTCTCTATTCCTTTCCTGCTTTAGCATTTTTCGAATCTGGTGCTACACATAGCTTTGTATCTGTCTCTTTTGCTCTTAAACACAATATTATTGCTGAACCATTGGGTAGGACTTGCAAGATCATGACCGAGGGAGACATTATCCTGGTCAGTTATATTTGTAAGGGGCGAAGAGTTACTTTGGAAGCCTAAAATTTGAGTGCGTGCTTGTTCGTAATGCCACTTTCGAAAAACAATGTTGTACTTGGGATAGATTGCTTGAGTAGGCACCATGCTAGCATAGAATATAGAGAAGGTAGAGTTTTGTTCAGTCCACTGGGAGAGCCAGAGTTTGAGTTTGTTAGAGGGTAGCTGAGCAGAAGGATGGATTATATTGAGCTATGGTAGAAGGGAATGAGTTGCCGCATCCATTGATAACAGAGTTTTTGGATATTTTTTCTGAGAAGTTATGGGGAATGCCGTCAGAGAGGGATATTGAGTTCTCTATAGACTTGGTGCCGAACGTGGAGCTTATCTCGTATCACATATATAGGATCAACAACAGTGAGTGGCAGAGCTGAATAAGCAGGTTGATGAGCTACAGGACAAGAGATTTATCAGATCCAGTTCTTCACCTTGGGGCACTCCTATTTTGTTTGTACCGAAAAAGGATGGATCGATACACATGTGTATCGACTACAGGATGCTAAACAGCCTCACTATCAAGAACAAATACCCGTTGTTGAGGATTGATAACTTGTTTGATCAGTTGAGCGACACGAAGGTATTTTCGAAGGTAGATTTAAGGTCGGGGTACCATCAGCTGAAGGTGAAAAAGGAAGACATTTTGAAGCTGGCTTTTCGGACTCGGTATAGCCAGTATTAATTTACTGTTACGCTATTTGGGTTGACTAATGCTCCGACGATGTTCATGAACTTGATAAACAAGGTATTCCATTAGTACCTTGATAAGTTCGTGGTGGTCTTCATTGATGACATCTTGGTCTACTCAAAGATGCCATAGGATATGCCAGAGGAGCACGAGAAGCATCTGAGGATTGTGCTAGAGACTTTTAAGGAGGATCAGTTGTATAGGAAGATGTCAAAGTGTGAGTTCTTTCTGGAGCAGGTGGAGTTCTTGGGTCATGTTGTGACCGAGAAGGGGATCTCGGTGGACCCGAAGAAGATTTCAGCAGTAAATTTTTAGTCTATACCAAGCACAGTTGTAGAGAGTCAAAGCTTTTTGGGTCTGGTGGGCTACTACCGAAATTTCGTTCAGGACTTTTCCCGGATTGCAGAGCCGATGACTAGACTCACCAGGAAGGACGTAGAGTTTGTCTACACCGAGGAGTGTCATGCCGCCTTTGATGAGTTGAAGAAGAGGTTTACCACAGCTCCTATCTTGACGTTGCCATCGGGGATAAGTGGTTTCACTATCTACAGTGATGCATCTAGGAAAGGCTTGGGTTGTGTTCTTCAGCAGCACAAAAAGGTGATTGTATATGCATCCAGGCAATTGCATCATCATGAGAAGAACTATCCGACCCATGATCTGGAGTTGGCAGCTGTTATCTTTGCTATGAAGCTGTGGAACATGAGACAGAGGCGGTAGCTCGAGCTGATGAAGGACTTTAATATTTCATTACAGTATCATCCAGGGAAAGACAACGTAGTTTCTTTGCCTTGAGCAGGTATCCGGTAGCTATGTATTTGACGGTAGATCATTATCTATTAGCAAATCTGGATAGTTTGGGTATCGAGGTGATAGTTCCTGGAATGGAGATGCAGATGTAGGGTTTACAGATTCAGTCTAAGTTGATAGACATGGTCAGATCAGTGCAGTTTGATGATGTGACTCTGAGGAGCATCAGAGAGTAGGTTCCGGCAGGGTTGCTGGATGATTTCTTTATCGCCGATGATGGGTCATTGAGGCACGGTACTAGATTGTACGTGCCTGTTGGAGAGCTTCGGAAGGAGGTTTTTCAAGAGGCATATCATTTTCAATACTCTATGCATCCCGGTGCTAACAAGATATACAGAGATCTAAGACAGCACGTGTGGTGGTATGACATGAAGTGGAAGGTAGCACAGTTCGTATCCAGATGCTTTGTTTGCTAGCAGGTGAAGGCCGAGAGGCATAGGCTAGGAGGTCTGCTTCAGAAATTACCTATTCCAGAGTGGAAGTGGGAACACATTATCATAGATTTTTGTGTGGACTTCTACGATCTCCAGAAGGGAAAGACGCAATTTGGGTCATTGTTGACAGGTTGACCAAATTGGCCCACTTTTTGCCTTTTAATATAGGTTTGTGTACGAAGAAGCTGGACGAGATGTACGTGAGACGGATCGTCAGGTTGCACAGAATTCTTGTGAGCATAGTCTCGGATCAGAATAGTCACTTCACTTCTCACTTCTGGAGGAGTTTGCAGGCTAGCTTGGGCACTCAGCTCAAGTTCAGTAACACATATCACCCCCAGACGGATGGGCAGTCGGAGAGGACCATTCAGACACTCGAGGATATTCTTCACACTTGTGTGTTAGATCTCGAGGTTTCTTAGGAGTACCATCTCCACCTGGTAGAGGTTGCTTACAATAATAGCTACCATGCCAGTATAGAGATGTCACCATTTGAGGCTCCATACGGACGGAGGTGTCGCACTCCCTTGTCATGGGACGATGTTGATGAAAGAGCTTTGCTTGGCCCGGAGATGATTATGGATGCAGCGGAGAAGGTCAAGCTGATTAGAGATAGACTTCGGGTGGCGCAGGACAGACAGCGGCATTGGGTCGATAGCCACCGGAGATCGCTAGAGTTCGAGTTATAGTTTTTAGTTCTTTAGTTTGTGCTTGCTTGTGATTGTTTGCTTTAGGATTTGTGTTGAGTCTTTCTTTGTGATAGGTTGGCGATATGGTGTTCCTTAGGATTTTTCTGACATAGGGCACGATTTGCATTGGCGGGGGCAAAAAGCTTAGTTCGCGATTCATCGGACCTTTTACCATTCTTGAAAAGGTCGGTACAGTAGCCTATCGACTAGACTTGCCATATATGCTAGAGAGAGTTCACAACGTGTTCCATGTATCATATTTGAGATGGTACGTGGCAGACCCACCCTAGTCACATATTGGATCATTTCGAGATAGAGGTGGGCCCTACTCGTAGCTATCCAGAGCAGCCTGTGGAGATTCTTGATCGTCGGGAGAAGGTGCTCCGGAACCAGGTTATTATCTTGGTTTGCATCGTATGGAGGCATCACCCTCCGGGTGAGTCTACCTGGGAGTGGGATGACGACATACAGGAGCGATACCCTTATCTCTTCGAGCCTTGAGGCATTGTTTTTCTTGTTCATGCTTGTATTCTGGTGCTAGTTTTGTCTTTCCTTTTGAGGACAAATTTTTTTAGGAGGGTAGATTTGTCAGTACCACAATCCAAAATAGGGTTATTTTTGTGATTTTATATTATTTATATAGTATGTGTATTTATTTAATTAATTACATTTCATGGTTATTATATTTATTGGTAGACTAGCCTATTTATTGGACCCTTGATTAGTGAACATATTTGGACTTGTCATGACACTTGGACCTGTATTTTAGGTTGGACGTAATTAGACTCAATTAATTCATATTAAGTCATGAATATGATTAGAATTAATTACCATTTTAGGCTAGAAACTCCCATAGGCTAACTTAAGTCCTCATGACAACTAGAAGGGGGCATTTTGGACATTTCCAATAGGCTCCTAGGGCTCTTCATTTGGCCGACCATTGCATGGAGAGGGGCTCATTCTCCATCTCTTCATTTGGAGCTTTAAGAACCCTTGCTCTCTAAAACCCTTCTCATTTTCCATTCATTTTCCACCAAAATTTCTCCAATCTCTCTCAAATCTTCACCTATTCTTCATTCTAGAAGGCTAGGAGCTTAGAGACCAAGGAGCACAAGAAGAGGAGTCCAATAGCTTGAGGAATTGTGTCCTACTTGACACTTGTGTCCACTTTGGGTGTTTCATTGGGAATCCATCTTCCAAAAAGTAAACTACTTGTCATTTCTCTTAGTTTAGGCACTATTTCAAGCATGACACTATTAGGATACCTACCAACGGACTAGGGATACCCATAGGAGGAATAACATGGCTCTAATGACCATGTTGGTAGAAGATACGTACATAGGATTTTTGTGCCATTTTTGGAAAAATTTAAGAAAGGTACACCAATTATTTGTCATTTAGTTTGATAGACTAAATGGACATGTGAATGATGTATGAGGCTAGAAATGTGTCCACAAATAGATATTAATAGGTTTTGTCATGTTATACTAGGACGTGGATTCAAATTGGGGATTCTACTCCTCCAATACTTGTCATAACATGTCACATTTCACATGACACATTGCACTAGCTAGACACCACACTATTTAGCTTCTAATTGTCATTTTAGACATGCTCATGTGTTGTGGGATTAATAGGACAAGGTTTGGTATAAGTATTATGAGAGTATCAAAATTTTAGTACGATACTAGCATGGTGCACACTAAGTGCTTGTGGAAATATATGTGTATGTGTATACACTAGTGGTATCCATATGTGCATAGGTGTGCATGTGTAGTTGTGGCCTACACATGTAGGGATTATGCATGTATGTGTGTGTGTCCTCTAGTGTGATGCATTGGTCAAGGGTAGTGTACATAAGTTTTAATCCATACAAGCAACTAGTAAAACAAACTACCTAAACTGATACTACATATTCTCAGAATGTAAGATATTTCTAAGACATGATCACAATATATAGAAATCTACTAAACATGATATCTAGGCTAAAGACAACAACAGCTATATATCATCAATCCTTGCCTATGTCCTGGTCGACAGCATTATCATTACCACCATAAGTGTGAGCTGGCTCACCAGAAGATCTGAACCAGTCATATGTCCCTGCAGGATTGAAGTACTGGCGTACTTCCTAATCCTCGACACGGTAGCCAAAAAAGGTAGGATCTCTAGAAAAGAAGCCAGGGCCGCCAAGCTGATGGTACTGAACAATGCGGAGATCAGCTAGTGTGTTAGAGATCGCCTGAGTACGAATGACAACACGATATTCATAATCTCTCAACCATTCAGTCGAACGAGTCTCTAAAGCACTAACTCGATCAAAAGTATCCTGATGCATAGTCTGGGTCAGCTGCATGTGATCTCTCATCATATGGTGGAGACCCTCAATAGTATGGATAATCAGTGGGTGGAGCAGCAGTGGCTGGAGTGGTAGGAGCTGGAGCAGGAGGTGGAGCAACAAGAGCAACATGAGGAGGAGTAGTAGAAATCGCAAAATGCCTAGCTGCACTAAGATGTGCATACTACAAGAAATAAGGGTGTCTTACAACGGTCGTAAACCATTGCAAAATCAATATAAACTGGTGTAATATCAATTTGCAATGGTTATTGGAACCATTATAAATACGAGCATTGCATATTCCTCTTGCAACGGTTCGAGAGGATATTTGCAACAGTTCAATAAATTGTTAAAAGTAACGTATTATGCAACGGTTTTGACATTATTGGGTAACGATTACATGGCGTTGTTAACAATATATTTAGAACGATTAAAAAACCATTGTAGCTATTGAATAATGCACAACAGTTACTAACTGTTGCTTAAATGTTTCATGCAACGATTAAAAACCATTGCAGATAAAAGGCAACATTCAAAAACCATTGCAGATAAATGTTTATAACATCGGATAAGTAATGGTTGCAAAAAGAATAAGCAATAATGTGAGAAACGTTTGCCAAAATAATAATTATGCAACAGTTTTTAAGAGGCATTTTCAACGATTTTAGTTTGTATGGCAACAATTTATTCAAGTAATTTGCAACTATTTTATACCTGTTGAGAATAGAATAAACTGACAACAATTATAGAATAACATTGCAACGGTTTGTATATATTACCAAAAACCATCCTGGGATATTTGAAACAATTTTTTTTTTTGCAAAACTTGCAAAACCTTTACAATAAATTATTTTATTTTCTATAAAAAATATTTAATCAATATTTACCTCAATATACATTAGACTCATCGACCTGTAAAAATAAATAGAATTAATATTACTATTATTCAAACTATCATCGATCCAAAATGGATCAGAATCATCGTTCTCATAATATAAATTGTAATTCACCTAACAAAGAAGCATCAACCAAGAATCCAACAATATCTAAGACAAATTATCTAGCTTTATTTAATTCAAAGTGCAAATAGTTTCATGCATCCATTTGTAGATCACATCAGCAAAAATCCTTTTCAGATGTTGTCGAAATTAAGATGCGTCGGCGTCTCTTGAAACCATCTCTCTGGTTAAAGATTATGCATCCTGCCCGATAAGCTTCACAAATGGATAATTAATATCCTCCTCACTTAGTATGGTGGTGGATGAGAGGCACCAACAAGACCTGCAAAAAAAGAGAAAGAAAAAGAAGTGAAAATCATAGTTGATTAAACATCCTAGCTTCACAAATGGAGAATTAATATCCTTCTCACTTAAGCAAACTGAAGAAATTGATGTTTATCATGCATTACATTACTTATTTTGAACAGATACTTGAATGGTGGTCTCCTAGATGTCTTCTGTAGTGCCCCGACCCGCAAGATGCCTTATGATGGATGGTTGGTTCGATGAAGCCTTGTTGGTCTTGGGGATATACGAGGGATCGCTTGGAAGGCTATGCGATCGTGGCGGAAATCATCCTATGAAGGTGAGTAGTGTTGAACCCTTCAAAGATCCTTTAGCTTCACGCTTAAAATAAAGGATAGTGTGCTATGTTTCTTATTGTGTTGCTCAATAACACCTTGCTTGGAATTTAGAAAGATAATGAAAGATAATAATCACCTGAATGTAAACTGTTGTGGCTAAATGAATTGTATGCTTGTACGCTGTTGCGATGAATTATATGACAGGTGAAGGCAAAGTCCCAAATACTTGGGCGGTGAGTATATTGAGCTTTGGCTCAAATGAATAGATGGCAAAACAGATGTTAAGACCCAAAGAACTGGGCAGTGAGTATGCTTGATTTGCATTCGAATAAAAATATGATAAACAGATGCTAAGTCCCAGGAATTGGGCGGTGAGTACACTGAGTTTGGTTGGAAAGATGTATGGTATCAAAGATGTGGCAAAAGGGATTGGATAACAACATTCTATTATCCTGTCGCCGATGTAGAATATTGATTACGCTAAGATATGGGAAAGATGGCAAGATGGCTAGATGGCAAGATGGTAATACGAATGAGAATGATGGATTTTGCTTAGTTTTCCTTACCATGCATTATAGGTTTTCTTTATAGATAAGTTGCATATAGTTGCATGGTCATGGACAACTTGTCGACAAGGTGGTTTCTCGAACGGTATTCCTGGGCCATGGAACCCGGTTCGTCCTAGGGGGGAACCAATGCTGAAGTAGTAGCAGTGCTGAAGTAGTAGCACGGTATACAAGACTTGCAGTAGGGCTAGCTACCTGTACTGGCAAGGGCGCTGTATACCTGTAAGTCTGTCCAAGATGGCGTGTCGCCAGTGACCTTCATATAGATAGGTCCAGTGCTAATGATGTCTTATGCAGGCAAAGTAAGTTATTACTCAGATACAGGAAAGGATGTCGGTTGTTGGTAAGAATTACCTGAGTGGTGATATTTATATTGAATCATGATATTGTTCCTAACAATGTCTTGTGCAGGCAGAGTAAGTATTATAACTGTACAGGGATGGCTACACGACCGTGGATAAGAATCACCAAAGGGTGATAACAGTATGCTTTAAATTATGTTGGCTATGAGATTTGCATGCTTTACTTCTTGTCGGCTATAACATAAAATTGACCCTAAGGTAACGAGAAAGACCACTGTTAATAATGTTCTATAACATGATTACTTAGTGTTATCTTCTTAGGTGAGTTGGGCCAGCACCGCTCGCCAGTACATTGATGATGTACTGACCCACGTTGTGGGCAATATTACAGGTGTTTGTTTGGGGGAAATCCTGTGAATCAGTGCTTGGCATCGATGAATCGGATGGGTGTACAGAAGCTCTTCTTTCAAGACGATGTCTTCTGCTATACGGGACATAATATATGGAACAGTGTACCTCAATTGTACCAGTGAGATTGTAGCCAAATTGGCAAGTCATTGTAAAGAAGTCAGTATATTCAGTTGTAGCCTAAAGGGCAAGTGTATACATTCAGTTGGCTATTCAAGAGTCTTGTAATCAATTGTAAACTCTCTATTTCGCTGTAAGTCTTGTAATCCATTTTGATTATCAATAAAGAGATACATTTCTTCATAATTTGTGTGACTTTAATTTATCTGCTTGGTTCTGCTGCGTTGACGATGTTTTTTGAGAATTACCAGGAACTGTAATGGTTTTGCCTTGTACAAGTGCAATCTAGACTTGTACGGCATCACGTCCAGTAGCTAGTTTTCGATCCTTCGGGATCGGGGCGTGACATAATGGTATCAGAGCACGGCTTTACGTCCTTGGATTCCTATTCGATTTGTTTTGAATCAATGTTGCTACTAAGATGATTCTAAGCTGCTTCCGCGATGATTCAACGATTGCTTCCGCGATTATTCAAAGTTGCTTCCGCGAATACTCAAAGTTGCTTTCGCGATGAAATCAAAGTTGCCTCTATGATGACTCATAGTGCTTCTGTGATTATTCCGTATTGCTTCCAAACTATTTTAAGTTGTTCCCTTGACTAAAAATCCGTTGATCATTCTAACCTCTCACTGGGTGTTCCATACAATAAGTCTAAATATGTGGACTGTGATATGTGTACTTTGTTGAATTTCTAAAAAGATACCAAAAAGAATAACAATGATGCGATGCGATAATAAGTTTGTGATGTATGCTGGATGTCTTATGTGTGGGATTCATGGAGTCGATTGTTATGCAGCAATCGACCGTGGGTGATAGCTTGGTATGTTGGAACTGAATGTGCATGGATTTCAGTGAATGGGAATCGACAGAATCTTGAGTCGATATTTGTGGTCAGCATAACCACTGCAGGATGGATTATCCATATTGGATGTTGGTTTGATGCGAGGGAATATTGTATCGGAATGGCTTGAGCTCTGAGTGGTATATTACATATACCCTCGTCGTGATAAGATGTCCCTTGACCCTTGATGTGTTTATGATTTTGTGATTGCTTTACCTATAAGGTATTGGGTGGTATCGAGTCGTAGCTGGGCTTACGATTGATACATGACGGCTAGGAATGTCCCTTGATGATTAAGTTCGGATGACCTGTTGCGAGATTTTGATGTGTTCAGGTGAACCATCGCTAGACCTTGTTGGTTAGCATTATGTTGGGTAATAGGAGAATTGAGAATATGAAATGAATGCATTGGTTGGGAAGGAAACGAATTTCAGATTCAGGCGAAGACTTGAATCAGTGGGTAAAAGGATTGTAGGCTTGGTAATGATGGTGTGGTGTTGCTATTGAAAGATTTTGCGAGAACAACTATGGACCGAATATCGAACGATGTTGGAATTAAGTAAAAGAAATTGCATGTTGGATATCGACAAAATTGATGGTAATGTTAGACGCCTATCGGGATGTTGCAAATGATTTAGAAGACGCAGAGAGTTGCATCGACCGAAAAGTTAGGGGATGGGCTTGAGAAATAGATAATCTTAGCACGTGGTACAGTTGTGCTTGAGAAAATTTGATGTGTCCCGAATTAACAAGTTACGACCCTTGGCTATTTTGAGGCATAGAGAATGAGTGCTTGTCCCTTGATGCATGAAAGAGTAGATGTTCCTTATGAGAGTCGAATGGCTGGGATACAAATAAGTATCGAGGTGCAGTGATATGTAATAGACCATGTCGGTAGATGATGTTGTCGCTTGAATAACAAGTTTGGTGGAATATAGAATTGTTGGATTATAACTTAGCTAATGAGTTATGTTATATCCACTAAGATGATCGATATACGAATGCTAGATGGTTGGTGCTATAGAGATTGGATCGGTGCTTGAATAGTAAATCTTCTTATGGAATCACAAGGAGATGATGCAAAACGAATATTGATGGTTAACATGGATTGCTAAGAGATGACCGTATTGATGCTAAGAAAACTTATAAATGATGCCTTGAAAGAAATATGATTATGCAGTTGCCTTATTTTGTTGGTTAAGGAGTACAGACCGTATCGATGATCTAAGAATGTGGGAAACGAGTATGTCGCAAGGAGACCGTAGAAAAGAGATCATAAGTGATAAACTATTGAGATAGCAATATCGGATGATGACTCGAAATAATTGACCCGATTGAATAGACAATTTGAGTATGATATGAGGATGCAAGTCGGATTGAACAAGTGATGCTATGTCTATGCAAGTAGAAATTGAAAGTTTGGATATTCGATTGAGGAGTTTTATATGATAGCTTCGAGATTGACCCATAGAGTCGTGGGATAGAATTATTGGCTAGAATTGTCGGATAGATTTGGTCGGTTGTGGGTAAGTCTAGAATGAGACTTCGTTGGGTATAACCCGTGCCCTAGAATGTCGTTTGGTTGCCTAGAGTGTCGGTTGATTGCCTAGAATGTTGGTTGGTTGCTTAAGTTTCAGATTGGTTGGCTATGTTCTTCAGTTGTACGTGTTGGGAATAAGTTCATAAGATTGGGGTGGTGTCCCATGTCCCTGAGTTGGTCAGACCATAGAGTTGCCCCTATGATGAGATTGGTTACCTCTAAGATAATAGATAAGTATGTCCCTGATAGCTACTCATCTCATATGAGCTAGCTGAATGTTTTGTTTAGCTTAGATTAGCTGACCATAGAGACTTGACTAAATGCTAAGTTGATTGTTGGAAAACCGTAGGATGTCCCTATTGGTGTTGCATGAGTATAGTCGGAATGAGTAAGATGTGTCGGAAGGTAGACTTCGGAATGGAATAAAGATTGGAAATTTTGATGTTATAATATTTGATGGGATGACAGATCATGTCGGTTTCAAAAATTTGGTTGCCTTTGTTAGAATGCTGGAAATTGCTAAAATAGGTGGGATTGGTTAATTAATATTGAGCTGTGTAAATTGATGGTAGTGCTTTGAGACAGTTGGAATAATTTTATTGAACGGATCAGAATTGAGAATAAGTGTAACAACGGAATTTGATAGTGCATGTATCCGAGATCGGCGAGAGCGAATGTGAATAGAAATGACCCTCGAGATTAATGTTGTTGGATATAAGAGTTGCTTATGCGAGAGGATAATATGTTGGCTTGATCAATATGAGAAAATGTTGGAGTACAATGAAAAATATTGCTAGAGTGGAATGGTGGTACAATTTGAAGGATGGTACGATTTGGAAGATGGATCATGATCGGGAAATTTATAAATTGCAAATAAGGTATATGGATGCGAACGATAACGAGTACAAGATTTGATCAATGAGAATCGGAGTATCAAAATGAAATATGGCTATGGGATTTATCAACTTTGGTGGCATGAATGACAATGAACTTGAAAGGAATACTTGATACATCTAAGTCTGAATACTTTGGAAAACGTTGGGATCGATTATGGAAAATTTATCGAGTTAGGATTGGCAACATCTATTGTCTTATTAGTTGATTGGGATATTGAATAAACAAGTGGGATTATACGAGATGCTCAAAAAAGAATTACTGATGTTCGGAAAGGAAGGTATACCGTAGCTCGTTCGCTTTCTCTATCACTAAACTTGGCTGAAGTGCATGTATTTCGGGGACGCCTAAAATATGTGTATAATTCCAATTAAGTGGTATGCTGAATTCAAACGAAGCCATGGGGAGGATTATCATGTGCTAAGAATTGCGAGAGTGTTGGAGGAAAGATCAAAGATGGTAAACTATTTTGAATCAATTGGGATGCAGTAACGAGACGGTACGTAACTTGAAATCAATCGAGAGATTGCGGAGAAATATTACATGGTGCAAGTTGATTGTTGAGGAGTTTCATGAAAAGTCGATTAAAGTTTTGGGGATGAGTTTTGTTTTAAGTTTCGAGGATGAAACTTTTTCTGAGTGGTATATATTGTAGTGCCCCGACCCGCAAGATGCCTTATGATGGATGGTTGGTTCGATGAAGCCTTGTTGGTCTTGGGGATATGCGAGGGATCGCTTGGAAGGCTATGCGATCGTGGCGGGAATCGTTCTATGAAGGTAAGTAGTGTTGAACCCTTCAAAGATCCTTTAGCTTCACGCTTAAAATAAAGGATAGTGTGCTATGTTTCTTATTGTGTTGCTTAATAACACCTTGCTTGGAATTTGGAAAGATAATAAAAGATAATAATCACCTGAACGTAAACTGTTGTGGCTAAATGAATTATATGCTTGTACTCTGTTGCGATGAATTACATGACAGGTGAAGGCAAAGTCCCAAATACTTGGGCGGTGAGTATATTGAGCTTTGGCTCAAATGAATAGATGGTAAAACAGATGTTAAGACCCAAAGAGCTGGGCAGTGAGTATGCTTGATTTGCATTCGAATGAATATATGATAAACAGATGCTAAGTCCCAGGAATTGGGCGGTGAGTACACTGAGTTTGGTTGGAAAGATGTATGGTATCAAAGATGTGGCAAAAGGGATTGGGTAACAACATTCTATTATCCTGTCGCCGATGTAGAATGTTGATTACGCCAAGATCCAGGAAAGATGGTAAGATGGCTAGATGGCAAGATGGTAATACGAATGAGAATGATGGGTTTTGCTTAGTTTTCCTTACCATGCATTATAGGTTTTCCTTATAGATAAGTTGCATATAGTTGCATGGTCATGGACAACTTGTCGACAAGGTGGTTTCTCGAACGGTATTCCTGGGCCATGGAACCCGGTTCATCCCGGGGGGGAACCAATGCTGAAGTAGTAGCAGTACTGAAGTAGTAGCACGGTATACAGGACTTGCAGTGGGGCTAGCTACCTGCACTGGCAAGGGCGCTGTATACCTGTAAGTCTGTCCAAGATGGCGTGTCGCCAGTGACCTTCATATAGATAGGTCTAGTGCTAATGATGTCTTATGCAGGCAGAGTAAGTAATTACTCAGATACAGGAAAGGATGTCGGTTGTTGGTAAGAATCACCTGAACGGTGATATTTATATTGAATCATGATATTGTTTCTAACAATGTCTTGTGCAGGCAGAGTAAGTATTATAAATGTACATGGATGGCTACACGACTGTGGGTAAGAATCACCAAAGGGTGATAACAGTATGCTTTAAATTATGTTGGCTATGAGATTTGCATACTTTACTTCTTGTCGGCTATAACATGAAATTGACCCTAAGGCAACGAGAAAGACCACTGTTAATAATATTCTATAACATGATTACTTAGTGTTGTTTTCTTAGGTGAGTTGGGCCAGCACCGCTCACCAGTACATTGATGATGTACTGACCCACGTTGTGGGCAATATTACAGGTGTTTGCTTGGGGGAAATCCTGTGAATCAGTGCTTGGCATCGATGAATCGGATGGGTGTGCAGAAGCTCTTCTTTCAAGACGATGTCTTCTGCTATACGGGACATAATGTATGGAACAGTGGAACTCAGTTGTACCGGTGAGATTGTAGCCAAATTGGCAAGTCATTGTAAAGAAGTCAGTATATTCAGTTGTAGCCTAAAGGGCAAGTGTATACATTCAGTTGGCTATGCAAGAGTCTTGTAATCAATTGTAAACTCTGTATTTTGCTGCAAGTCTTGTAATCCATTTTGATTATCAATAAAGAGATACATTTCTTCATAATTTGTGTGACTTCAATTTATCTGCTTGGTTCTGCTGCATTGACGATGTTTTCTGAGAATTACCAGGAACTGTAATGGTTTTGCCTTGTGCAAGTGCAATCTAGACTTGTACGGCATCACGCCCGGTGGCTAGTTTTCGATCCTCCGGGATCGGAGCGTGACATCTTCAATATATATAAACATATGTTACTAAATTAAACTGTAAGAACTCTTTTGAAAGCACATCATCTTCAATGAGCATTTACGGGATAGAAAATAGTTAATATTTCAAACTTGTTTAGGTGAAACAAATATCGGAGGGTGCAGGTTCAGTAAGGACATTGTACTCATCTAAGTCAATATCAAAGTGTCGAAATACAAGTGGCAAGTACATCGCGTAAACAAGATTTCTCTTGTTTATGCGAGCACGTACCGTCATTTTGATCTTAGTCTTTTGGAATGAAAAGGTAATCCCAAAGTGAATATGGTAGATGGCAGACAGCTCAAGAGAAGTGATATAATTAGTGAAAGTCTGCTTTGGAAGGATAACAAAGAAGATGGTCCTCTAGAGGTTATAGAAATATAAACTCAAATATTTAGCCTTAAGTTTGTCGATAGGACAAGGTCCGGGATGGCAAATAAAAGCTTTGAACGTGTTCAAAGACATGTCAGGAGGAAAAGTAAATTTAGAGAGGTCGGTTAGCGCTTCTCCTTCGTTGGATACTCGAAGGATCGTCGCTAAATCTTCCGCATCAAATTTAATATCTATTCCCCCGACACGGGAAGAGATAACACCAGAGTCATAAGTCAAGTCAAATTGCAATAAATTGACCTAATAGCATTGAGAGCAATAGGAAACGAAGTTGCTACTAAGTTATTGAGTTGTAAAAGCAGTAAGATGTTCTTAAATTTTTTTGAAATTTATCGGGGTTCTGGCACAGAAGGTGCGGTCATAAAAATCACTAAACCATTTTATGGATTGGTCTAGCGTCGTGAATGATAAACCGCAAAAAGATCTATCGTTCGGTTGGATCGGAGAGAAAATTGAAGGTTGTTGAGAGGATAAGGATCCTTCATCACTCTTCTTTCTCTTTCTAAAGAACCTAGGAGCCATTGCAATGAAAAGATCTAGAAATTGAAATAAAGGACGGAAGGAAAATAGAGATTATACCTTCCAGAAATTGAGTATGTTATAAAAAATGAACCCGAGATCCCGAATCCGAAGTTTGGAGTTGAAAAACCAAGTAGATTGGAAGAAATAATAGAACTAGGGTTAGGATTTTGGTGGGTTCAGAGCTGTTGTTCGTAGAATAGAGGAGGAAGATGAAGGAGGATGATAAATAGGAGAAGTGGGGCCCACTGGTGCGGCTGCAAATTATTCAACTGAGTTCGGGTCGAGTTCACCCAGAACTCTGTTGAACTCTGCTTTTGACTAATTTGCAACTTAGGATAATATCTACTTATGCAAATTTATCAAATCCTTTCAACTTTTTAATTCAAAAATTAGTAATTTTAAATTTTAATTAATATAATTAAAATTATTTAACAAATTAATTTTTGTTACATATTGATTGTCTTGAATTAGCTGTAGGGATACTATCCCACCTAGCGAAGATCCATGAGGGATGCTTAAGTTCTGTTTCGCTTAAGCTCTTGTCGCATTTGTGACATACAAATCCTTTGTAAGCTTGTCTCTATAACAGTCGTTACGTATTAGAATTAATTCAATTAAATAAAGTTAATTAATATTATAGATATATAAAATTCCTAATCCTCAACGCAAATAGTTGAATCCATCTTCTGCCAAAGGTTTAGTAAAGATATCAGCTAGTTGATGTTCTGTGTCAACATATTCTAAATTAATGTGTCCATTCTGTTAATGATCTCTAAGAAAGTGATGTCGTATCTCAATATGCTTGGTGTGTGAGTGACATTTAGGATTCTTAGTCAAATCGATCGTACTAGTGTTGTCACATAATATAGGAATATGTGAATATTTCAAGTTATAGTCTTCTAGGGTTTGCTTCATCCACAAAATTTGTGCACAATAACGTCATTCGGCGATATACTCGACCTCAGTAGTTGATAATATAACAAAATTTTGCTTCTTGCTAAACCAAGAGACTAACACTTTGCCTAGGAAATGACACGTGCTGCTAGTACTTTTCTATCTACTTTGCATCCAGCAAAATCATCATCCGAGTAACCGGTTAGGTCAAAGGACACAGTTTTAGGATACCATAAGCCGACAGAAGAAGTGCTCTTAAGGTATCGAAAGATACGCTTAACAACGCGCAAGTGTGATTCCTTAAGGTTAGCTTGGCATCGTGCACATAAGCAAATACTAAACATTATATCAGGGCGACTAGTAGTTAGATACAATAAACTACTGGTCATACCTCGATAGTTACGTGTGTCGACTGGTTTGCCTTGTTCATCTATGGCAAGCTTATTTGAAGTTGCCATCGAAGTTCTATGCGGTTTGGCTGACTCCAGATCGAACTGCCTTAGCATATCCTTTGTGTACTTTGCTTGGTTGATGAACGACCCATTTGTGGTTTGCTTGATTTACAGTCTATGAAAGAACTTCAATTCTCCCATCATGCTCATCTCAAACTCACTCTACATACACTTAAAAAAATCTTGACAAAGAGATTCATCAGTAGAACCGAAAATAATGTCATCGACATAAACTTGTACTAATAAAAGATTTTATAAAAAGTGTTATATCAACCTTTCCTTTTGAAAAACCCTTTTCAAGTAGAAAAGAGCTTAGGCGGTCACACCAAGTACGAGGGGCTTGTTTCAGTCAATATAAGGCTTTTTTTAACTTGAAAACATATTCAGGATTTTTGAAATCAGTAAAACTACGAGGTTGAGCAACATAAACTTCTTCTTTTATAAAACTATTTTAAAAAGCACTTTTAACATCCATTTGAAATCATGAAATAGGCAAAAGAACGTAACATGTGAATGGATTCTAAACGCGCAACTGGGACATATGTCTCATCGTAGTCGATACCTTCCTCTTGGTTGTATCCTTGAGCTATGAGTCGAGCCTTGTTACGTGTGACTAGACCATTCTCGTTAAGTCTACTTCGGAATACCCATCGGGTGCCAATTATCGGATGATCAATGGACTTGGGAACAAGTTCCCAAACTTGATTCCGTTCAAATTGGTTCAATTCCTCTTGTATAGCATCTAACCAATAAGTATCACTACAAGCTTCTTCCATGTTCTTAGGCTCTAACTGTGAAATAAATGCTACACTAGAAACTATATCTCTAGTTGAGGAACAAGTACTTATGCCTTTTGTGATCTCACCTATTACCAAGTCCTTGGGGGGTGGTCAGCCATGAATTTCATTCTCTTTGGCAGACTCTCCAAGTAGCTGGTTTTAGGTTCCGCTTCAGTAGGTGCTTTGCTTGGTATACCGTGGTCCTCATCATCACTATCGTTGTTCGTCTGATTGTTCATCTCATCGAAGATGATGTTGATTGATTCTTCAACTGACATTGATTTCTTGTTGAAGACTCGATAACCTTTGTTCTTAGCCGCATAACCTAGAAAAATACCTTTATCGGCTTTTAAGTCATATTTGCCTAAATTATCTTTTGCATTTAAAATGAAACATTTGCAACCAAAAATCTTAAAATAAGAAACAAAGGGGGTCCTATTAAACCAAAGTTCATAGAGAGTCTTCTCAATTTAGGTCGAATCAGAACCCTGTTCAGAACATAGTATGATGTATTGACAGCTTCAGCCCAAAAATATTTAGATAAGCTAAATTTGTTTAACATAACTCGAGCTATTTTTCTAAGAGTTCTGTTCTTACGTTCCATAATGCCATTTTTTTGCGGAGTCCCAGGGCAAGAAAATTCATGCAAATATCCGTGTCACAAAATTTCTCAAAGTCAGCATTATCGAATTCTCCACTATGATCGCTTCAAATGTGAGGGATCATGAATCATTTCTTATTTTGTACATTTTTATAAAATATGACAAATTCTGAAAGTGCGTCATTCTTATGAGCAAGAAAATATACCCACGTGTATCTAGAGTAATCATCTACAATTATAAACATATAGCTTACCATTTAGACTAGCAATTCTGTTGGGTCCAAACAGATCCATATGTAATAATTGTAGAGGTCGAGTAGTACTTACAGCATTGATCGACTTAAAAGTTGATTTAGTAGCTTTGTTTTTTCACAGTCGCTACATACTATGACTTTCTTAAAAAGATCTCTGGTAAGCCTCGTACCAATTTCTTTGTGGATAATCTCATAATTGTGTCCATGTTTGAATGTCCTAGTCTCATGTGTCATAGTTGACTTTCGTCATTTTTGGCATATAGGCATCTACCTACAGTGTTAGATTCTCCAAAAGCTAGAAAAAATAGATATTATCTTCCTTAATACCTTCAAAAATAGTACTACCAGTTGAGCTATCAACTACACTACATTTATCTTTAACAAAATTGATACCATAACCATGATCAGCTAAATGACTTATGCTAAGTAGGTTATGCTTTAATTCTGTTACAAGACATACATCTTTAATAATGGGATAAAGTGCCTTACCAACGTTACCAATACATATAATGTACCATTTCAAGTTGTTTTCGAAGGAGACGTATCCTTTTTTTCCTTCTTCGACAGTGTTGTAAACAAAGATGTATCGTCAGTCATATATATGCCGCGAGCAACCGCTGTCGAGGATCCACTTGCTTCTATAATGGGTTGGATGTTCCACCTACAAAATAATTTGTGAATGAAACTTTTGGTACCCTTTTCTTATAGGGTCTTGACACGTTAGTTTTTGGTACCCAAGTATAAATTATAAATATTCAAATCTACTAATCTTCTAACTCTACATGCAGAAGAAATATGATCTGGGGTGTCACAGTAGTGACCTCTAGCATGTGCATGAGTTTTAGATGAAGTGTTGGTCTTGTGTACCTATTTGGTAGTCCAATGGTGTAACTGCCTGTTTTCAAAATCAAGGATAATTTTGTCATTTTTCAGTTTTCCATAATTTTGGTAAATTTTAATTTACTTAATACCATTTAAATTGCTGTATTGTGATTTTGGTGTTTTGCTAGTACAACCCTAGAAACTGTTTAGCCTAGAGACTAACCATGACCACCGAAACCTAACCAAATGTTTAGATTAGCAAATTTCCATTTTCTAGGCTAAGGGTATTTTGGTCATTTTTTATTTTTCAACATTTTGGAAATTTTATATTTTTAATAATGTTTTTATTGGATTTGTTTAGTCGGTTTCAAGTTTCATCTCGTTCCGACTTGTGTTAGTGACCCGGGTAGCTTAGAATCTAGATGGGACCCAAACTTAAGTTAGACATGGCCCACAAACCCACCATTTAAGTTAGTAAGTTAAACTAATCCCACTTGATTAGAATGGTTAGATTTGTGACTTAAACTTGACCTTTTTGACCCGAACCACTTCCATTTGATTCATGTAAAATCCTAAAAATTTTACTACAATTTTTGAAACATATTTTTAGTATTTTTTTCTTCGTATTTGTACGTCGTCAGCAAGTACACATGCACAGAGTGTACTATTTTTTTTTCTTCTTTCAAAAAGTTTATTACAAAATTTTCCCTTATATAAATAATAAATATTTTGATTAATTACATCGCCTCGTGATTGGCAAACTTTATTTATTTATTTAAAAAAAGAAAAAGGCAATTTTTATCGGTAACTTAGGAAAATGTGTTTTATGTAAATATTTTATTTACATACGAGATGCATGAAAATTTATCAAATATATAATGTTGATTTTCGAAATTTATTTTAATCATTTAAAAAAAATATTTATGAAGGATATTTTAAATGAATCTATGGTGGTTTAAATCAGATTTTCTTCGATTTAAATAGTTTTGGTTTTAATTAAAAGTTATTAGATAATTTTAGATTTTGAGAGATTTTATCGAAATGGTTTTAATTCGTTTAAAGTAAAATATAGGAATATCAATTGGGAAATTTAAACCTTCCCAATCCCTATCTAAATAGGACTTTCCACCTCCTATATAAGGAGAGCTCCTATTGCTTTTTTATATAGAAAAACTCCATGATTTTCCATTCACAGCTCGATCGTGCATCATGTCGGTGTCCCATTTCCCATCCACCATATTGTCTATTTGTACAAGTACACCATTATCCCGTGTCGTACATTCCCCGACACACTCAACTCCGATGCAAGCAGACAATCCTCGACACACTCAACTCCGATGCAAGCAGAAACCTAGCCCTGACTCTTCGCAACACCGCCAGGCGTCTCCTGTCCCGGCACGCACCAGTACCACCCGAAGCCACCATCAGCCCCGCACCCTGTGGTCAGCACAACCCAGCCCGGCGTCCCCCTCCGCCACAGTCACCAGACAACCACCAACAACCCATCCCCAAAACCATCACCACCACATCGTCGCCACAAAACCCGTATCACCCCGACTCCAACCTCCATCACCGTCCTCCGACTTCATCCATCACCGGCCAAAACCCCACATCACCACCATCAGCCACCACTGTCATGCCCCAGAACCAGAATACTGGAGAGCGGCGGCGTACATAGCCAGCTACGTATATTGAAGTGCAACCCACCTCGCTATACGGTCATGGCTGTCTAGATACATGAGGGTTTAACTACAAGTGTAACGCCCCAGTCCTAAAATACGTAGGACTAGGAACGTAGATATGCCAGCTGTATACATGCGAAGTACACTCCAATATATGGAAACCTCGTAAGAATACATAAGCTGTAAAATGCAGTAGAACCATAACTAATCTCATCCACACATAAATAAATGAATAAAAGATATCATATAATGATAATGAATTGTCTTGATACAATATGTTGGGCGGAGACAAATCCATTACCAACATGTCACGACCCGCACCCGGATATATGAATACGAATACGTGGGCTACGCCCAGCCTATGCCGCAGTATCGACGGTAGAACGCTGTCTAGTACCCAATAAATATACACTACATTTAGAAGGCCTACAACTATAAATATACTCTAGTCACATCACAACAGCTAGGGATGATAAGACAAGAAAGATAACTAAAGCACAAGAACAACTAGAAACTACAATGATCATAAGACATGAAAATAAAGAAGGAACAACAAGACTAACTAAGGATAACTACCCGACAACTCACATAGAAGAATAGTGAGATCCACCTCAGCTAGCAACATTATGAAGTCCAATACTGAGGGCACAACTACTCCTAAAATTTTGTCAACATATCCAGTCAGGATGGAACGAGCACAAATCTCAAATAACAGTTCTAATTAGACGATATTGAAAATATAGTAATAAATAGAGAGAATATACAAGAAATCATGAAATATATATTTGAGTATCATGGCAAGGTAAGCTGTAAATCTAGAGCTAGAACAAGGCAAGTAAAACTGATCATGGCATGTACAAGAATCAAGAATCATCTATCTAAGTGTATGAGTACTAGCTACAATATGTGGCCGGCTTGGGTCTGCACAAGGTCTAATGATCCGGCCAATCATACGTGGAGTGTAGGATTGGCTATCCAACAAGGTCTACAAGAATAACAAGGTGGATAATGACCACACATCTACACTAATACTCCCCGTCCCCGACTAGTATAGTGGATCCAACCATGACACATCATGACACACGATTCTCCAAGAGGGTAGCTAGCCTTCGCAGGAATCGTGTCTATATAATACACAAGGAACCAGAAAGACTTGTACAAGATATACCAAGGAAAGCGAGGAATAATATCTCATGACGGGATCCAGAGAAATACCAATCCGTGTGAACAATGTGTCAAAAGAATAAGGATATCTACACTAAATACAAGAAACATAGACGATATCATAAAATAAAAATATTATCAGAGAATGTACTCGCCTGTGATCTGGTAGAATATGTCAACTGGTCCAAGAACAGTGCCTCGAGGACCTATAGGTGGAATACTGTATCAATATAAGGGTTTGGAAGTAAAATCAAGTCATACTAAGTCAACTAGGTCACAAGAAGTCAAACCAAGTCAAACTAGGTCAAGACAAGTCAAACTAGGTTAATCTAAGTCAAGGGTTGGCTTACAGTTGACTTTTGGTCAACTGGTCAACTCTAGTCAACCCTAGGTCAACTCTAGGTCAAACTTGACTAACGTTGAATAACAGTTGACTTTGGGTCAACTGGTCAACTCGGTCCAGTTCTAGTAAATTTTAGGCTACGGTTGACTTCCGGTTGACTTTTGGTCAAAATAGTCAACTGTGGTCAACCAAGGTCAAAACTAGTCTAACCTAGGTCAAATGTTGACTCAACTTCGACGTTCAGTCAAAGTAGTCAACCATGGTCAAACTGGGTCAAATCTAGTCTCTATAAACATCTACAGGGTCAACACATTCAATTTCAGTGGTTATGAAATCACTGGAATCGATGGATCTCAAAATACCACAAAAGGAGAAAGATTATAATAATAGGGTAAAAAACCTACAGATATTGTCGGATGGTGAAACAACCATCACCAATGTGTCCAGAATGGTCAAATCAGCTAGAATAGCCTATCCATAAGTCCAATTTGGACACAGGGGCAAAAAGATAATTTCGGGTCAAAACGGTATCCGTGTCGGACCCGCTTTGTACCAAAAAACGTGCAAGAATACTAGTCCACTAAATCTAACAAATTATATGTCCACAAATCCAGAATGACGATACGAACCCAACGGTATATCTAGAATTGGATTCCGTTGCCCCGATCTCAAATTGGTCCGTTGACCAAGACATTAAAATTCTGATTTACACGGAAAAGCGTGTCGGAGCCAATGTCCTCAAAACTCAACAAATTATATGTCAACGAGTCCAGAATGATGATACGAACTCAACGGTATATCCAGAATTGGATTCCGATGAGCCGATCTCAAAATGACCCGTTGACCCGGATATTGCTATCCGACTTGCACTGAAATACGTGCCGGAACCAATGTCCACTAAAACCTAGCATATTATATGTCAACAAGTCCAGAATGATGATACAAACTCAACGGTATATCCGGAATTGGATTCCGATGAGCCGGCGTCAAAAAGTCCCGTTGACCCGAATTGTGGGTCCCGCTTTGCACCGAAATACGTGCCAGGGCCCACGTCCTCCAAATCTAACAAACTTTATATGAAAACGTGCCAAAATGACACCACGAGTCTACTGGTGGTGTCAGAAATCGAATTCGGAGTCCCGGGTTCAAAAATGGAATTCAACAAGTGCAAATTAAGGAATTCGGACGACCAACTTTGGCGTCGAATTCGACCAACCAAACGTGCTTATAATGAAACGAAACTTAAAGGAGGCAGGAAGAGGGTTATACCAGCTTCGCACAGGAACTGGTAGCACGCCAACCGGAGCTGCGACGGAGGAGATACGAGTCGACGAAGTCGGCTCCACAAAACTGCCCAAAAATTACACAATTTAAACGGTCAACTTGGTGGCCGATTTTGATCTATCAAACGACGAAATTAACGGATGAAATTTCAGGGGAGTGAAGAGCTATATACCGAGATTGAGACGGAGCAAGGAGATCGCCGATCCAACGGTCGGATCTCTCGAAAAATGTGCACGAAGTTGCTGTCCCGAGACGCAATTTCTGAAGTTGAAATCGTGCGTCACGGCGGGATTCCGTTCAAAATGCACGAATAGCCTATGCGTCGTGCCGGGGACGAAGGCGGTGGCCTGGGGGAGTTCGCCGGAGGGAGTGCGCTAGGGGGGGGTCGTGGTGGCGGTGTGCGACGGCGATCGCCGGCGCGCGTGGCCGTGCTCGCGTGCGTACGGCCACTACTGTATGCTGCTGCTGCTGCTTGCAGCTGCTGCTGTGGCGGCGACGCAACCTGGCGCAGCGGCAAGCTTGGCCACGGCACGACGACGGCGGCAGGGCCGTGCGGTGGTCGCATTGGCGTTGTGGTGGTAGTCGAAGATGGTGATGCTAATGGGAGATGATGATGGTGAGAATGAGGGTGATAGATGATGGAAAAATGGAGAAGGAGGAGGATGGGGGCTGTGTCGGAGAGAAGCTCAGCTAGTGAGGAGGAGGAGGTCGGCCGGCCTTTGCTGGGAGGGTGGTCGGCCAAAAATGAAGGCTGGTGGTGGTGTGTGAGTTGTGTATTACATAAAGAGAGAGAGAGAGAGAGAGAGAGAGAGAGAGTGTATATAGGTGTGTATAATAAATAGGAAGAGAGAGAGAGAGAGACATATTTGAGAGATGGAGAGGTAAAGAAGGTCCAAATGGGGGGAGAGGTGGTGTGCTGTAAAGGAAGAGTGTGGGGGGAGGTGATGTGTGTAATAGGAGAGAGAGAAAAAGAGTGTTATATATATATATATATATATATATATATATATATATATATATATATATATATATATATATATATATATATATTTGTAAAGTGGAGAGTGAAAAATAGATAATTAAAATAGGGAAAATAGGGGAAATTATGTGGGGCATTTGGGCAGTCATGGGAGAACAAAATGGGGCTTGGGTTCGGGTTCGGTCGAGCCGGGTCGGGTCAAAATCTGACAGGGTGAAATATTTGAATTAAAATAGGTATTTATGATCATGGGAAAATAAGTAGCATGTGGGGGCTCAAATAAATGGGACACAAGTGTCAAGCGGGTAGTAGGCTTCATGTGGGCCATGTTCATATTTGGGGTCGACTAGGTTGGATCGATGTCGGGTCCCGAAATTAAATGGGAAATTAAATCAGGTTTTACAGTAGATAATTAATTGGCCTAAATTGAACCGAAAGTTGTGCGAAAGAAATGGAGCACAAAATAGAGTATCTGAGTAGGACACGAAGGTCTTGAGTGAAGAGCATCTCAAGTAGATCAGGCATGACAAGTTGGTTTCAAGAAAAAGACTAGTCTGGTGCTCCTAGATTAAAAGTCATGGTAACGCGCTTATGAGGATCAAGGAAAAGAGTGGGAAATTAATTAATAATTAAATGGTCTAAATTGACCCAAACTTGCGCGAAGCAAAAAAAGTACAAGAGAATAAGTTCGAGTAGGACACGAAATATCAATGTGAAGATAATCTCGTCTACTACAAACTTCAAGAAGAAAGTTTCTAGAGACTGGCATCCCTGATGCTCTAGAATTCCAAGTCACGGTAAAGAGCATTTAATGATCAAAATTAATTAAATCAAAATTAATTATCGAGAATAAATCATTTGGAAAATTTGAAAATAAATCCCAAAAATTCAGGGGGCTTACATCCTACCCACTGTAACACCCATATTCGGAATACGTATTTTAATTAGGCTTATATGTATTTCGAACCTGTATTTTATTTTCTCAGATTTTGGCCTGTAATTGTGTTTTGGTTTAACTTGCGGATTCTGGTTTTCTCGTAAAATGGGTTTTGGACCTGGCTTGGTTTTATTTTATGGAGAAGGAATTGGTTTGGTTTGGTTTAGTATGCATTGGAATACCCTTAGCTAAACCTTCACCCTTAACACAACATATCATCCCTCATTAAAACTCTACCTAACTTTTCTCTCTCCTCATTACTCTTTTATTTAATTTCTCCATCTTCTTCTTCTTCCTTCCTCCACACAACACCCCAACCCCATAGGCAAGTGCACCTTGCCACCAAATAAGCACCCCATTTTATTTGTCCATTAGCTAGATTAGGCCATGGTGAACAACATTAGAACTTGTCATTTTGTGATTTGGAGCTTCCATTTTTCTAGATCTAAGTTTTAACTATTTTTGGAATTTCTTGGTTTTGATCTATTAAACTTAGATTTTTTGCTTCTTTTTAGGCTTCCATGTGAAAGAGAATTCAATTTTACACAAGTTAGAGCTTTGAAAATCTAAATTTTGTTTTGATTTGATCAAGTTATGAAGATTTGAAGTTTTGATGTTCTTGAGATTCTTCTCAGCCTGCTTGGAGAAGATGACCCTCGGCCAGCGCTCTTTAGCGCAAGGCCGTGCGCAGTTCAACTGTGCGCAGTTTATTTCCTGTACAGTTCATCTGTGCGCAGTTCATCTGTGCGCAGTTCATTTTCTGCACAGTTCATCTGTGCGCAGTTCAACTGTGCGCAGTTCATCTGTGCGCAGTTCATTTCCTGCACAGTTCATCTCATGCACAGTTCAACTGTACGCAGTTTATTTCCTGTGCAGTTCATCTCCTGCGCAGCTCATCTCCTGCACAGCGCACCCTAGCGCAGCTCGAACCTAGCGCAATCTAATCCCAGCGCAACCTAATTGCCCATGATGGTTTGGATTTTATTCCTTGGACTTGGCGTCTCTTTTGTGGGTTGGAGTTTTGGAAACTTGTTCCACACAACACGACTGTCTCGACCCAACACGACCTGGCACGGTTTTTGGTGTTTTGCTTTTGACTAGTACGATTTTTTGTGATTTCTGTAAAGTATGATTCTAGTACTTTCTGATCTTCTTGATAGTGATCCGATGGGGTGCGCCCTTAACTTTTAACCTATAATTCATGATTAATCTTGATACTGGATAACTTGATAATGGTCCGTGGTGGTGCACTCCTGACTTGTAACTTGTAAACCTGTAATTTGACTTGACTTGATGCTGTTGCGATGGCTAACTTGATTCGTATAATCAACTCTGACGCCGTGGGTGTTCATTCTTGCTGCCTTTTGCAATCCACTTGTCTTGTCTTGCATCATGTCTAGGATGTGACTCCCTGGTTACCACGGTCAGGGATTCACACTGAATATGGATTAGGCTAATAACTAGATCTAATTATAGTTCATGGAGAATTTTCAGTCACAGGCGATCTCGTTATCTGGGTGCTTTAAATAGACTTGTAGCCTGCCGACGAGTAGGGAACATTTCCAGCACACTGTCATGTGTTGCACTCTCTAAGTCACCTAAGGGTATATCGTCTCCAGGGCGATGTATCCAACAATACTCTCAACCCGCGGAAGGATAACTGGATAGTCTGCAGGGCTTGGGACTGGGAATTTCTCATTTGTATCTTGTTAGTAATTAGGCTTGTGATAACCCTAGTTAGTTAAGTAGTAAGCCGTAGTAAGTGCTTGGCCGTTTGTGAATGGATGGTGTCCAGCCCTGTCTAAGTCTCGTCTAGTCCCTGTACCTGGTACCCCTGAACATGATTGTTTTACTTATCTTTAGCAATAAATGGATAGAGACAAGATGCTATTCAGGAGAAGGGTTACGACCCCGGTCCTTGTTTGGTTTACGGGTTGTAACTTGGCTTCCAGAAGGGTTCCACGTCCCTAGTCGTTTATTGTCCTGTTGTACTCTTTATTACTAGTACTTTTCTTCTATTTCTTATGATTTGATATGCTGGCTTTTGTTCTTATTTTGTGGCCTCCTTTGTGGTACTTGCTCTTTCTGGGGTTTGACCCAGCTGGTTTTGTGTGGCCAGATTTTGGAGCAGCTCCCGAAGATCTACCGAACCTCCAGCTCGATGGTGGCAACTAGAAGGAACCCGGGCTACGAGTGGGTTTTTTCCATTTTGTTTCGCTTACTACATTGTAAAATTATTCTTTTGGGGCGTTTAGCCGACGAGCACCTGTTAGCTCGATGCATCTTTACTTACTGTATGCCTACGGGCTGAAACATGATTAACAAATCCTAGGGTTGATCATGTATGACTTAACTCTTGCTAGTCCTCGCATTTTGTATGACTAGCTTCATGATCAGCTGGATATGTAATATTTGGGACGCCTTTTATTGTATATTTGGTGGTCAAACATCTTGTAACTATATTACTTGCTTGAGATTGAGACAATAGGTTTGACCTTAAGAGACCGTTGGCTTGTAGTAAACCCTTATATCTAGACAGCCGTGACCGTATATCGAGATGAATTCCATTTCAATATACATAGCTGGCTGTGTACGCCCCCGCTCTCCAGTATTCTGGTTCTGAGGCGTGACATGGTTTAATTGGTGGCCCATACAGGTCTTGGCATTCAAGAATGTGAGGGTTTACCAAATAGATGTCTCAATCAGTACTCGTCCTTGATCTCCGTTCATATCCTCTGAATCTCTGGATTCTTGTCCTGATCATGTGCTTGTATCGTTGATCTGTCCTGGTCCTTCCTTATTGTTTCCCTATGTCGTCTTCTTCAGCGGCACTGTACCTGACCCCGCCGATCAGCAAGGTAGAGCACTTCCCGTGGACCTGCAGCAACCCGGAGATCATGTCTAGCATTCCGGAGTAGCCTCTAGAGTTGTACCTACTGGAGGGGAGCCCCCAGTTCAGCCCGTTCGACCTGCCGAGCCTGATGATGGCACCTTGGTAGGTCTCATCAGGACCTTGATAGCTTCCCAGGATCGTAGAGGAGACGCCTTGCACCAGACAGTGGCAGATGCTTTGACCAGAGGCGGTCATCCAGGGAGCAGCGCGGCCAACAGCTTCAAGCGCTTGAACCCTCCATTCTTCGACGGCAGTGAAGATGTGATTGTCGCGGACGCTTGGCTTCAGGATACCGAGGTGGTTCTGAAAGCAGCTAGGATACCTGAGAATAAGAAGGTGGCGGTGGTACGCCTACAGTTGCTGGACTTAGCTCGCAGTTGGTGGGCGGCACAAGCCATGGGATTAGTGGCACCCATTGCTTGGGCGGTGTTTAGAGATAGATTCCAGACGAAGTATTTTGATGCTGTAGCTCAGTACGACCTGCAGACGAGGTTTACCAACTTGAATCAAGGAGGCAGAACGGTCGACGGTTATGCATCTGAGTTTTCTAGGCTCAGTAGGTTTGCCCCTACCTTAGTGGCGACCGAGTTTGATAGGGCCCAGCAGTTCCAGCAGGGAGTGCATTTGAAGATCTTGTTGGCAGTTGAGCAGTTCGAGCACCAGACGTTCGATGTAGTATTGAGAGCAGCTAGGAGACATGAGTACACCTCCCAGAGGATTGTGGATAGGACCGGAGGTAGGAAGCGGTCCCACAGTCAGATGCACCAATCATCAGCTCCAGCCCCGGCAGCAAGGGGTTTGACTATTGGAACTCCGAGGCGGGCGGCCTCAGTGACGTCGGTTCAGCATTCAACCCCGATGTATCCTCAGCAGCAGAAGCAGAAGCAGACTTCCGTGATGGGATGTTCTCATTGCGGGAAGCCAGGGCACGTGGTGGCAGATTGTCGCAGGGCGCATGGATTGTGCCTGGCTTGTGGAGCGGCAGATCACAAGATAGGAGCCTGCCCGAATAGGGGTAGTTCGTCCTCTTCCAACCTAACCAGTCCGTCGGTTAGGGGACCAGTACCTATGCAGCAGCAGCAGTACCCGAGGCCATTGTTGCCTCAGGCCAAGGCGTTTCATCAGCAGAACCAGCAGCAGTATACCCAAGCCCAAGTACAGAACAGGTAGAGAGATTTCCAGCAGAGGGGACCCGCAGCTAGAGGACAAGGTCAGGCGATGATGATTGCTATGGAATAAGAAGTTGCACCAGGTGAGGTAGTGGCAGGTACTATTCTCGTCAACTCATTTCCAGCATTGGTATTATTTGATTCTGGTGCATCGCATTCATTCATGCCTGCACGATTCGCAATACAGATAGGATTGGAGCCAGAGTCATTATCAGTAAGGCTCAATATACTTACTGGTAATGGTCTTGTGGGAGTAGATCGAGTGTTTTCCTCATGTCGGATCGTAGTTAGCGGTAGATAGTTTCCCGCTAGATTTATAGAGTTCCCTATGGCAGACTATGATGTAGTCTTAGGCATGGATTGGTTGAGGAACCAGTATGCTAGGATAGACTGCCATGTTAGTAGGGTTATCTTTAGTATTCCAGGAGAGCCAGAGTTTTCATTTTCCAGAGGCGCAGTGGAGCCATCTTCTCCAGTATTGTGGATGGCAGTAGCAGCAGTACAGTTGCCCTAGATAGTTGAAGAGTTTCCAGATGTCTTTCCAGAGGAACTTCCAGGGATGCCGCCAGAGAGGGAGATCGAGTTCATTATAGACTTGATCCCCGGAACGGTACCAGTATCAGAGCGAGTCTACAGGATGGCACCTTCAGAGTTGGAGATTTTGTACAAGATGATTGAAGAACTCAGGACCAAGGGATTCATTCGTGCAAGTGGATCGCCTTGGGGAGCCCCGATGCTTCTTGTGAAAAAGAAGGATGGTACGTCCAGGTTATGTGTAGATTATCGTACCTTGAACTCAGTGACAATCAAGAACAGATACCCTCTACCGAGGATAGATGACTTGTTTGATCAACTCAAGGGGGCTTCAGCTTTTTCAAAGATAGACTTGCGGTCAGGATACCACCAGATCAAGTCAGAGAGTAGGACATCCCGAAGACAGCGTTTAGATCGAGGTATGGGCATTAGGAGTTCCTTGTTATGCCCTTTGGAGCGACCAATACGCCAGCCGTATTCATGGACCTCATGAATCGTATTTTCATGCCTTACTTGGATCAGTTCGTGATCGTGTTCCTAGATGATATCCTGGTCTACAGCAAGAGTGAAGCAGAGCATGAACAACATCTCAGAATCGTCCTTCAGACGCTTAGAGAGTACCAGTTGTACGCCAAGTTCAGTAAATGCGAGTTCTGGCTCGATCGTATTTCGTACTTGGGTCACATCATTACCCGAGGAGGAGTGGAAGTGGATCCCTAGAAGATTGTGGCTATCGAGTCATGGCTAGTACCTAGCTCAGTGGCAGAGGTTCGCAGCTTTCTTGTATTAGCCGGCTACTACTGGCGATTCGTTTCAGATTTTGCGAGGATTTTGGCACCAATGACCCAGTTGACCCGCAAGGATGTACAGTTTACTTGGACATCAGAGTGCCAGGAATCATTTGAGAAGTTGAAGCGAGGTTTGATAACGGCTCCTATTCTCACACTTCCGGATGGGACCGGAGGATTCACAGTTTATTGCGACGCTTCAGGCAGAGGATTGGGGTGTGTCTTGATGCAGCGTGGGAAGGTAATATCTTATGCATCACGTCAACTTCGTGATCATGAGAAGAATTACCCGACCTACGACTTGGAACTGACAGCAGTAGTGTTTGCACTTAAGCTTTGGCGGCACTACTTGTACAAAGATAGAGTGGAGATATTTGCTGATCATAAGAGCATGAAGTATGTTTTTATCCAGAAGGACCTTAACATGCGGCAGAGAAGATGGCTTGAGCTATTGGTGGACTACGATGTGGATTTACAGTATCACCCAGGGAAGGCCAACGTTGTAGCAGATGCGTTGAGCCGGAGAGCCGGAGTTTACTTTCTAACGACGCAACCAGAGTTATTGGCAGATCTTCGGAAGATGGGAATTGAAGTAGTTCTTCCTACCAACGTGGCGTTGATGGCCAGTCTACAGGTTCAGTCCAGCATAGTTGAGAGGATCCGGATGGCGCAATCAGCAGATTCCAAGCTTCAGCGACTCAGAGCAGAGTGTGAGACAGGAAGAAGGCCAGAGTTATGCATCCATGAAGATGGTACACTTCGACATGGCACTCGTCTTTGTGTACCCAGTGGAGATATCAGACAGGAGGTCATGGCAGAAGCTCACAGTTCACAGTATTCTATTCATTCCGGTGGCACGAAGATGTACCATGATATTCGTCAGCATTTCTAGTGGAATGGCATGAAGAGGGAGATAGCCCGGTTTGTCTCTCGGTGTTTGGTTTGCCAACAGGTTAAAGCTGAACATCAGAGGCCCGCTGGACATCTTCAGCCCTTGCCGATTCCAGAATGGAAGTAGGAGCATGTGACCATAGATTTTGTGACTGGATTGCCTAGATCCCCGGCTGGTCGAGATGCTATTTGGGTTATAGTTGACAGGCTCACGAAGGTGGATCACTTTCTTCCGTTCAGAGTTGGTCAGTCGACGGCTCAGTTGGCAGAAATGTACCTCAGGCAGATTGTCAGGCTTGATGGGGTGCCGGTCAGTATCACCTCGGACAGGGATTCAAGATTCACATCACACTTTTGGCGCAGCCTGCAATAGAGTTTGGGAACTCACCTTCAGTTTAACTCAGCTTATCATCCGCAGACAGATGACCAGTCGGAACGCACGATCCAGACCCTTGAAGATATGTTGAGATCTTGTACCCTTGACTTCGGTGGTTCGTGGGAGGATCACCTGCACCTGGTAGAATTCTCGTACAACAATAGTTTTCAGGCCAGTATTCAGATGGCTCCGTTCGAGGCACTGTATGGTAGGAAGAGCAGATCCCCGCTAGCATGGGATGATGTTGGAGAGAGGCAGATGCTCGGTCCAGAAATGATTGCCCAGACAGTTGAAGTGATCAGAAGGATCAGAGATCGCCTTCGAGTGGCCCAAGATCGCCAGCACCATTGGGCCGATGCTCATCGGCGTCCCTTAGAGTTTGCTATCGGCGACCATGTATTCCTTAGGATCTTGCCTAACCGCAGCGTCATTCGCTTTGGCGCACGGGAAAAGCTTAGTCCTAGGTATATAGGGCCGTTCGATATCCTGGAGCGAGTATGAGATGTATCCTATCATCTCGCTCTTTCGCTGTCGCTAAGTGAGGTGCATGATGTATTCCATGTGTCCCAATCACGACGGTACATTCTGGACCCGAGCCATATCCTAGATCATTCGAAACTGGTTGTTGGTACCAACCTTTCGTATGAGGAGAGGCCCGTGTCTATATTGGATCGGAGAAAAAAGATACTCAAGAACAAGACTATTAGCTTAGTCCGTGTTGCTTGGGGTCATCACTCTCTAGGTGAGTCAACGTGGGAGCGTGAGGACGACATCCGATCACGATATCCCGACTTGTTTGACTCATAAGGTATAAAGTCTTCCTTATGCCTTATGCTTTCCATCCCTTGCTTGCATGTATGATTGTTTGATTGCTTGCTTAGTGTAGCTTAATTGTGGATAGTATAGCTGGCTCTTACATCTCTAAGCATCTTGATTTAAATTTCGAGAACGGAATTCTTTTAAGGTGGGTAGAGTTGTAACACCCATATTCGGAATACGTATTTTAATTAGGCTTATATGTATTTCGAACCTGTATTTTATTTTCTTAGATTCTGGCCTGTAATTGTGTTTTGGTTTAACTTGCGGATTCTGGTTTTCTCGTAAAATGGGTTTTGGACCTGGCTTGGTTTTATTTTATGGAGAAGGAATTGGTTTGGTTTGGTTTAGTATGCATTGGAACACCCTTAGCTAAACCTCCACCCTCAACACAATATATCATCCCTCAATAAAACTCTACCTAACTTTTCTCTCTCCTCATTACTCTTTCACTTAATTTCTCCATCTTTTTCTTCTTCCTTCCTCCACACAACACCCCAACCCCATAGGCAAGTATACCTTGCCACCAAGTAAGAACCCCATTTTATTTGTCCATTAGCTAGATTAGGCCATGGTGAACAACATTAGAACTTGGCATTTTGTGATTTGGAGCTTCCATTTTTCTAGATCTAAGTTTTAACCATTTTCGGAATTTCTTAGTTTTGATCTATTAAACTTAGATTTTTTCTTGTTTTGAGGCTTCCATGTGAAAGAGAATTCAATTTTACACAAGTTAGAGCTTTGAAAATCTAAATTTTGTTTTGATTTGACCAAGTTATGGAGATTTGAAGTTTTGATGTTCTTGAGATTCTTCTCAGCCTGCTTGGAGATGATGACCCTCGGCCAGCGCTCTTTAGCGCAAGGTCGTGCGCAGTTCAACTGTGCGCAGTTCATTTCCTGTGCAGTTCATCTGTGCGCAGTTCATCTGTGCGCAGTTCAACTTTGTGCAGTTCATTTCCTGCACAGTTCATCCGTACGCAGTTCATCTCCTGCACAGTTCATCTCATGCGCAGTTCAACTGTGCGCAGTTTATTTCCTGTACAGTTCATCTCCTGCGCAGCTCATCTCCTGCGCAGATCACCCTAGCGCAGCTCGACCCTAGCGCAATCTAATCCCAGCGCAACCTAATTGCCCATGATGGTTTGGATTTTATTCCTTGGACTTGGCGTCTCTTTTGTGGGTTGGAGTTTTGGAATCTTGTTCCACACAACACGACTGTCTCGACCCAATACGACCTGGCACAGTTTTTGGTATTTTGCTTATGACTAGTACGGTTTTTCGTGATTTCTGTAAAGTATGATTCTAGTACTTTATGATCTTCTTGATAGTGACCCGATGGGGTGCGCCCTTAACTTTTAACCTGTAATTCATGATTAATCTTGATACTGGATAACTTGATAATGGCCCGTGGCGGTGCACTCCTGACTTGTAACTTGTAAACCTGTAATTTGACTTGACTTGATGCTGTTGCGATGGCTAACTTGATTCGTATAATCAACTCCGACGCCGTGGGTGTTCATTCTTGCTGTCTTATGCAATCCACTTGTCTTGTCTTGCATCATGTCTAGGATGTGACTCCCTGGTTACCACGGTCAGGGATTCATACTGAATATGGATTAGGCTAATAACTAGATCTAACTATAGTTCATGGAGAATTTCCAGTCACAGGCGATCTCGTTATCTGGGCGCTTTAAATGGACTTGTAGCCTGCCGACGAGTAGGGCACATTTCCAGCACACTGTCATGTGTTGCACTCTCTAAGTCACCTGAGGGTATATCGTCTCTAGGGCGATGTACCCAACCATACTCTCAACCCGCGGAAGGATAACTGGATAGTCTGCAGGGCTTGGGACTGGGAATTTCTCATTTGTATCTTGTTAGTAATTAGGCTTGTGATAACCCTAGTTAGTTAAGTAGTAAGCCGTAGTAAGTGCTTGGCCGTTTGTGAATGGATGGTGTCCAGCCCTGTCTAAGTCTCGTCTAGTCCCTCTACCTGGTACCCCTGAACATGATTGTTTTACTTATCTTTAACAATAAATGGGTAGAGACAAGGTGCTATTCAGGAGAAGGGTTACGACTCCGGTCCTTGTTTGGTTTACGGGTTGTAACTTGGCTTCCAGAAGGGGTCCACGTCCCTAGTCGTTTATTGTCCTGTTGTACTCTTTATTACTAATACTTTTCTTCTATTTCTTATGATTTGATATGCTGGCTTTTGTTATTATTTCGTGGCCTCCTTTGTGGCACTTGCTCTTTCTGGGGTTTGACCCAGCTGGTTTTGTGTGGCCAGATTTTGGAGCAGCTCCCGAAGATCTACCGAACCTCCAGCCCGATGGTGGCGACTAGAAGGAACCCGGGCTACGAGTGGGTTTTTTCTATTTTGTTTCGCTCACTACATTGTAGAATTATTCTTTTGGGGCGTTTAGCCGATGAGCACCTGTTAGCTCGATGCATCTTTACTTACTGTCTGCCTACGGGCTGTAACATGATTAACAAATCCTAGGGTTGATCATGTACGACTTAACTCTTGCTAGTCCTCGCATTTTGTATGACTAGCTTCATGATCAGCTGGATATGTAATATTTGGGACGCCTTTTATTGTATATTTGGTGGTCAAACATCTTGTAACTATATTACTTGCTTGAGATTGAGACAATAGGCTTGACCTTAAGAGACCGTTGGCTTGTAGTAAACCCTGATATCTAGACAGCCGTGACCGTATATCGAGATGAATTCTATTTCAATGTACGTAGCTGGCTGTATACGCCCCCGCTCTCCAGTATTCTGGTTCTGGGGCATGACACCCACCTTATAAAAATTTTGTCCTCAAAATTAAAGGTTGGTAGTGGGGTTAAGACAGGATAGAAGATTTAGGCAATATTTTAGGCACGATCCAAAAATGATGTGTTTTGCACGATCAAGATAATCGATTCACAACTGTTCAGGCACGAAGAGGAATTTGGCACGATAGAGTCATGATATGAACAAAATTATGTGTGTATGATTTCAGAAATAAGTCAAATCGTTGGGGCACAATTTTAGAGACGATTAGGAGAATCGAAGATATAAATGAAATTCAAGTACGGTGTGATCTGTAGGACTTAGGTTGATGGAAATCAACCCGAAGGTCGCACAGGCCCGATCAAGATGAAAAGCTAACCATGAGCAAAACAAGATTTGGCATGGTTGAGATAAAATCTCTGACACAAACAAAAATCGAAGTCAAGGTCTTATAGGCCCGATCAAGGATTAAGGAGGATGATTAATAAAATCATGAAATACGATCCAAGTTCGAACGCGATTAAAATCGGAAATAGTCTAAGTTCACTTGGCACGATTTGAGGGTTAAGATTATCAAGATCATGAAAATCAAAGTTAGATAGTCATGATCTAAAACAGGGCTAAGAGAAGCAAATGGAGAGAAAAATTTGAGAATAGCACGATTGAGAGATAGATTTGATAGAAATCAGATTATAGGTCACATAAGCACGATCAAGGTCCAAGTTCAGTTATGAAAGACGATAAAATCATGAATTCGAAATCAAGGTCCTAAAAGCACAATTTAGGAAGGAACCCAAGTCACAAAGGAATTTGAAGTCATCTAGAGTCTAGTCAGCAACCAAGATTCTTTGGCACGATAAACAAGACGACTAGAATCGATTGGTCAATCAGAGCGGATCAATCTCACGATATCAAAATATAATAAACAAATCAAGGATGTAGAATTGAATTGCTTCTGTTATCATAGAAACCAGAATATGGGATCGTAGGAGGAAGCCGGGGTAATCATCTCGCTCTGCTTCGACTACTACCAACAATGTCTACTCCGAAATGGATGATTACGATACTTCCTCGATTTCTCCCAAAATAAAAAGATATGAAAATTCAAAAAATTTCAAGGTTTTCAAAGTATGGCTGACAGAAGTAGATACAAGATAGGTAATTGGTGGAATCAAGACATAATTGATCAAGACAGAGAAAGTAAGGGTAAGATGAGGAAATCATCATGCGATGAGGAAGAGAAGAATGAGAAAATAGAAGTAATAGTAGGAACTGCTCTTGCCCAATAGGTTAAAACAAGTGAATCAATTTAAGATACGATCTGATAACCATACACGTCCATCCCAAATCATGTTGCCAGAATTCTCGCCACGCCAGTAAGCATAGCGGTAATAAACAACGAAGTCCATAACTATGGTATACACCCTATAATCATGTCATCTAGATTCCTTACCACGCCAACCGGTATGGCTGCAAGAGAATCTAAATGACATAACTAGGATAGTATATCCAAATCAGGCTCCATGTCCTTGTCTCGCTAGCTAATATGACTGCAATGAATTCTAAACTCCATAAATAAAGTAGACACTTACCGTTCTCATCGTCCTCATCCAAAATATGTTTATCAGGATATCTTAACTCAATTCTTAAAAGAATTATCCAAAACAAAATCAAAGGTCAACAACGAATATTAAGATTTAAAATTCAACAACAAGTCAAGGGTAAGTTAATAGAAACAACGAAACAACTTCCGAGATAGGGTTCAGAGGAAAATCTCAGGGAAAGTCCCGAGGGTACTACCTAGGTCAAGATAGAAAATGGTGGAATATAATCTAAAATAAACCTCGACCATGATACGAGGTTGGTAAATCATATTCTTGCCTCAACCTTGAAGATATATAAGTTCAACTTATACCTTCCCTCTGGGATCCACAACTCATCCCAAGAAAGAATAAAGTTGATAACGGACAGATGTTTCAGAAATCAGGACGGACAGGAACAAATGGAAAAAGTTTCAAAAAGTTTGAAATAAGATTCCCAGGGGTTATCCCTGGAATCTACCAAGTGTTCCTAATATGTGACTGAGTACCAAATTTCTAATATATTCCATGACTCAACCTTAATCCTAGGGCAGGCTCGCAGTAGTACAGAAAAGCTCAAGCACTACCACGACTTCGCATTAACTGTAAAGACTGACCTGCATGGGCCACCACTAAAAATGTGTCACTACACGCACCCGGATATACGGGTACGAATACGTAGGCCACGTCCAGCCTACGCCGCATTATCGGCGGTAGAACGCTGTCTAGTATCCAATAAATATACACTACATCTAGAAGGCCTACAACTATAAATATACTCTAGTCACATCACAACAGCTAGGGATGATAAGACAAGAAAGATAACTAAAGCACAAGAACAACTAGAAACTACAATGATCTTAAGATAGGAAAATAAAGAAGGAACAACAAGACTAACTAAGGATAACTACCAGACAACTCACATAGAAGAATAGTGAGATCCACCTCAGCTAGCAACATCATGAAGTCCAATACTGAGGGCACAACTACTCCTAAAATTTTGTCAATATATCCAGTCAGGATGGAACGAGCACAAATCTCAAATAACAGTTCTAATTAGACGATATTGAAAATGTAGCAGTAAATAGAGAGAATATACAAGAAATCATGAAATGTACATGTGAGTATCATGGAAAGGTAAGCTGTAAATCTAGAGCTAGAACAAGGCAAGCAAAACTGATTATGGCATGTACAAGAATCAAGAATCATCTATCTAAGTGTATGAGTACTAGCTATAATATGTGGCCGGCTTGGGTCTGCACAAGGTCTAATGATCCGGCCAATCATACGTGGAGTGTAGGATTGGCTATCCAACAAGGTCTACAAGAATAACAAGGTGGATAATGACCATACATCTACAATAATACTCCCCGTCCCCGACTAGTATAGTGGATCCAACCATGACACATCATGACACACGATTCTCCAAGAGGGTAGCTAGCCTTCGCAGGAATCGTGTCTATACAATGCACAAGGAACCAGAAAGACTTACACAAGATATACCAAGGAAAGCGAGGAATAATATCTCATGACGGGATCCAGAGAAATACCAATCCGTATGAACAATGTGTCAAGAGAACAAGGATATCTATACTAAATACAAGAAACATAGACGATATCATAAAACTAGAAATATTATCAGAGAATGTACTCGCATGTGATCTGGTAGAATATGTCAACTGGTCCAAGAACAATGACTCGAGGACCTATAGGTGGAATACTGTATCAATATCAGGATTTGGAAGTAAAATCAAGTCATACTAAGTCAACTAGGTCACAAAAAGTCAAACCAAGTCAAACTAGGTCAAGGCAAGTCAAACTAGGTTAATCTAAGTCAAGGGTTGGCTTACAGTTGACTTTTGGTCAACTGGTCAACTCTGGTCAACCCTAGGTCAACTCTAGGTCAAACTTGACTAACGTTGACTAACAGTTGACTTTGGGTCAACTGGTCAACTCGGTCCAGTTCTAGTAAATTTTAGGCTACGGTTGACTTCCGGTTGACTTTTGGTCAAAATAGTCAACTGTGGTCAACCAAGGTCAAAACTAGTCTAACCTAGGTCAAATGTTGACTCTACTTCGACGTTCAGTCAAAGTAGTCAACCATGGTCAACTGGGTCAAAGCTAGTCTCTATAAACATCTACAGGGTCAACACATTCAATTTCAGTGGTTGTGAAATCACTGGAATCGATGGATCTCAAAATACCACAAAAGGAGAAAGATTATAATAATAGGGTAAAAAAACCTACAGATGTTGTCGGATGGTGAAACAACCATCACCAACGTGTCCAGAATGGTCAAATCAGCTAGAATAGCCTATCCATAAGTCCAATTTGGACACATGGGCAAAAAGGTAATTTCGGGTCAAAATGGTGTCCATGTCGGACCCACTTTGCACCAAAAAACGTGCAAGAATACTAGTCCACTAAACCTAACAAATTATATGTCCACGAATCCAGAATGACGATACGAACCCAACGGTATATCCAGAATTAGATTCCGTTGACCCGATCTCAAATTGGTCCGTTGACCAGGACATTGAAATTCCGATTTACACGGAAAAGCGTGTCGGAGCCAATGTCCTCAAAACTCAGCAAATTATATGTCAATGAGTCCAGAATGATGATACAAACTCAACGATATATCCAGAATTGGATTCTGATGAGCCGATCTCAAAATGACCCGTTGATCCGGATATTGGTATTCGACTTGCACCGAAATGCGTGCCGGAACCAATGTCCACTAAAACCTAGCAAATTATATGTCAACGAGTCCAGAATGACGGTACGAACTCAACAGTATATCCTGTTGACCCGGACTGTGGGGCCCGCTTTGCACCAAAATACGTGTCAGGGCCCACGTCCTCCAAATATAACAAATTTTATATGAAAACGTGCCAGAACGATGCCATGAGTCTACTGGTGGTGTCAGAAATCGAATTCGGAGTCCTGGGTTCAAAAATAGAATTTAACAAGTACAAATTAAGGAATTTGGACGGCCAACTTTGGTGTCGAATTCGACCAACCAAACGTGCTTATAATGAAACGAAACTTAAAGGAGGCAGGAAGAGGGTTATACCAGCTTCGCAGAGGAACTGGTAGCGCACCAACCGGAGATGCAACGGAGGAGATACGAGTCGACGAAGTCGGCTCCAGAAAACTGCCCAAAAATTACACAATTTTAACGGTCAACTTGGTGGCCGGTTTTGATATATCAAACGACGAAATGAACGGATGAAATTTCAGGAGAGTGAAGAGCTATATACCGAGATTGAGACGGAGCAAGGAGATCGCCGATCCAACGGTCGGATCTCTCGAAAAATACGTACGAAGTCGCTGTCCCGAGATGCAATTTCTGAAGTTGAAATCGCGCGTCACGGCGGGATTCCGTTCAAAACGTACGAATAGCCTATGCGTCGCGCCGGGGACGAAGGCGGTGGCCTGGGGGAGTTCGCCGGAGGGAGTGTGCTAGGGGAGTCGCGGTGGCGGTGTGCGACGGCGGCGGCGATCGCCGACGTGCGTGGCCGTACGCGCGCGCATGCGGCCACTGCTGCATGCTGCTGCGGCGGTGGCACAGCCTGGCACGGCGGCAAGCTAGGCCAGGGCAAGGCGACGGCGGTGGGGCCATACGGTGGTCACGGTGGCGTTGTGGTAGTGGTCGAAGATGGTGATGCTAATGGGAGATGATGATGGTGAGAATGAGGGTGATGGATGATGGAAGAATGGAGAAGGAGGAGGATGGGGGCTGTGTCGGGGAGAAGCTCAGCTAGTGAGGAGGAGGAGGTCGGCCGACCTTTGCTGGGAGGGTGGTCGGCCAAAAATGAAGGCTGGTGGTGGTGTGTGAGTTGTGTATTACATAAAAAGAGAGAGAGAGAGAGAGTGTATATAGGTGTGTATAATAAATAGGAAGAGAAAGAGAGAGAGAGATATTTGAGAGATGGGGAGGTGAAGTCGGTCCAAATGGAGGGAGAGGTGGTGTGATGTAAAGGAAGAGTGGGGGGGGGCTGATGTGTGCAATAGGAGAGAGAAAAAGAGTGTTATATATATATATATATATATATATATATATATATATATATATATATATGTAAAGTGGAGAGAGAAAAATAGATATTTAAAATAGGGAAAATAGGGGAAATTATGTGGGGACATTTGGGCAGTCATGGGAGAACAAAATGGGGCTTGGGTTCGGGTTCGGTCGAGCCGGGTCGGGTCAAAATCTGACAGGGTGAAATATTTGAATTAAAATAGGTATTTATGATCATGGGAAAATAAGTAGCATGTAGGGGCTCAAATAAATGGGACACAAGTGTCAAGCGGGTAGTAGGCTTCATGTGGGCCATGTCCATATTTGGGGTCGACTAGGTTGGATCGATGTCGGGTCCCGAAATTAAATGGAAAATTAAATCAGGTTTTACGGTAGATAATTAATTGGCCTAAATTGAACCGAAAGTTGTGCGAAGGAAATGGAGCACAAAATGGAGTATCTGAGTGGGACACGAAGGTCATGGGTGAAGAGCGTCTCAAGTAGATCAGGCATGACAAGTTGGTTTCAAGAAAAAGACTAGTCTGGTGCTCCTAGATTAAAAGTCATGGTAACGCGCTTATGAAGATCAAGGAAAAGAGTGGAAAATCAATTAATAATTAAATGGTCTAAATTGACCCGAACTTGCGCGAAGCAAAAAGAGTACAAGGGAACAAGTTCGAGTGGGACACGAAATATCAATGTGAAGATAATCTCGTCTACTACAAACTTCAAGAAGGAAGTTTCCAGAGACTGGCATCCCTGATGCTCTAGAATTCCAAGTCACGGTAAAGAGCATTTAATGATCAAAATTAATTAAATCAAAATTAATTATCGAGAATAAATCATTTGGAAATTCGAAAATAAATCCCGAAAATTCAAGGGGATTACACAACAAAATAAGGAAAAATACATGAAAAATAAAATGAGTGGCGAGCGAAGCGAAGATGATCCAAGCGCAATCATCCTCGAAGAAATGGAGATGGTCACGACTAAAGCTAGAACACCTGCGAAAGACAATAGCACACACCTGGCGAGATAACCAGGTCCTCAGAGGGACGTAACAAGACACATAATATCATGCCATATAAACTGAATAAATATTGCTCAAATAAATAAGTCAATTGAATTATAACATAGTCCAATACACACCTATTGAACGAGCGTACCATCCCCCCAACCAAACAAGGACAGGAGATGGTAAACTAATTCACGGTGACGTATCTTTCCATGCTATGAATCCAATATGGTATCCGGACCCCAACAAGGTTCAATACCTTCTCATCGAAGTAGTAAGTCACACCTACAACCAAACAAGGACAAGATGTGACAAACTAATCTGCGACAAGTTATTGTTCCAAGCCACGGTCAGATACAAGTACCCAAACCAAAAGTACTCGTACCTAACGGATAAGGTAGCCTAACCGTTCTAAGTGAAATGTAGTTAAGAATAATCCTTCCTACGCATGGGCCCTGGCTGAATAGGATCGGCATAGTCTCCCCTTGGGGTACTAAAGGCCCAATCAATAAGAGCATAACGTTCTGCAGAACGTCAGTGGCCGTTAGTAATCACATTAAACTCTAAACAAAATAACTAATAACTATAACTTAACAGATTAACAATAATATTAGTAATAAAATAATATCAAATATCTCGATTAATCTAATATCTATTTTCCTAAATTATTATAAACGATTTTTGAATAATTTTGTATAGTTAATCTTTTTCCTAAATTCATATTTATCAAAATAGGAATTTTGGTACAAAAATGATTTTCTGAGTTTTGAAATATTATCTAAAATATGTTGATTAACGCAGATATAGTTTTATCATTATAAGGATTTCAAAATTTATTATATTTATTTAATTATATTTTTCTGAAATCATAAATCGTGACTATTTAAGTCATTTTGTATTTCTTGATTTGATTATCGTACCAAACCCTAATTTTAGACTTTTATATACCAAACTAGGCTATTATGACTATTCTGGACTCATTGGGATTGCCCGTGTCGTCGTCTGGGACCCTCTATGGAGCTTAGCATGGTACCTACCTCGTGTCGACACGTTCGTGTCGCGCACGTCGACTCCAATCAAATCGAGGCGAGTACATTCTCTGATCATTTCATATCCTGCTTAGAATTATTTCCTGCATTAAATTACTTTACTTATTACTGTCACGTTGGTCGCACGGATTGGTACTATACGGATCCCTTCTTGAGATGTTATCCTTAGGGAGCATCGGGTACTACATGTTCTGTGCGTTTCACTTACATGACGTATCACTATGCTTCACTGGTTCTTTGATCACTTATGACATATACCCTTATGATCACAGAGTCTCCTAGAATCTCTTATCCCATTTACTGGGTATCCTAGAATCTCCTAGAATCCCCATTTTTGGGACATCCATGTATCACCCTTCGGGGGCTTTGCGTAGAATCATAACATAACTTGGTTGGATTCTTGTGTATTGATTGGGGTACGGGAGAGTAGAATTGGACATGTGAATACTATCCAAGTAGTGTAGCATCAGAATCTCTTCCATAGTGTAGCATCAGAATCTCCTATGCCATTTACATGTCTATATTGTACTCTGACTCACTAGCCACTGTTAGTCTCTATTTATAGTAGATATTTTTATTATAGCTATCTCTCTGTTTACATATTGCACTTCTTTTCAGTACCTGTATCTTACTTTACTGCATGATTATATTTTCTAACCTGCTATGATCTGTTGAGATGTACTGTACTCGCTCCTGTCCTGATTGGACTTGTTGATAAATTTTACAGATAGCATGGAGGTTGCCTGCTAGCCTAGAGGAGACACATTAGAGGTTGTTTAGATAGTTATTTCAATTGTCTGGAGTTGTATTTATTTTATGGATTACTGTATCTGAGTTTGGAGATTTGAGATGTATTTCTGGATTTGTGTATCTTAGACACTTAGATTTCTCTCTGTTGTATCTCTTTTGGATTTCATGTTTTATCTATCCTTATCATGCTCTACCTTAGATGTGATTGAGTCTGTATCTGCTATGTCACCCCCATTCGGAGAGTATAAACTGCTTAGCATTATATTGTTAAATGTTGTGACCTAGGACAGCGTTCTACCGTCGACACTGCGGCGTAGGCTGGGCGTTGTTACGTTCCGTGCCCTAACTCTAGGGTGTGGGTCGTGACAGGTCATCAGCCCCGTATCTCCAGCGGAGAATCCGGGTCACAAGGGAAAGTGCATCGAAGCCCATACGCTAAGGAATTGTCCTCCCCGCCCAATGCCTACTATGTTATATCCACAACATAAAACTACTATTAACCGCTAATTCAAACTAAGCATGCAACCTCTATTAGCGGTTAATCCTATCGTACGGCTTGTACGTACCGGTGGCCAGCCAATCAAGCACGTCCGTGTTCTACATGCGACACACAATTTTGTGGTACAACGTGTCAAGGCTAATGAATGCAACACACAAGGTGGTCTCTTAAATCTAGGTTTAATGTGTAAAAAAAATAATACATAGCAGAAAATATAAATGAACAGTAAGTTCTAACAGGTTATGCCATGTATCACAGTTTATTTTGCATAAAAAAATAAATAATGCATGGAATATGAGCTAAAATAAATAAACAGCAAATGGCAAGATGTCTTGCCTGGTAGGATGCCTGGTGTGCTGCAATGATCAAGCTGACATGAACTGCGACTTCGGTGCAACAACTATACATGGTGACCTCGGGTGGTGGCACGGACAATTCCATTGGGTCCAGAAGGGTCAATTTAGTTAGGGTGGCCATAAGGTAGTACGGATTTGGTGACAGAATAGGAATAAGAGGATTTAGTCACGGACTGGAGGAAATCGAAGAAAATAATATATATATAAATTAGAAAACTATTTATAATAATTGAAAACTAGTTTGAGTCTAAATAATTATTGAAAATACTTAAAGTCAAGAAAAATCATTTTTGGCTAAAAACTCTAAGTTTTGTAAAAATTTGTATTTTAGCTAAAACTATATTTTATAATGAAAATTTTTAAGTAAGTGCTAGGAAATATCAAGAAATCATTTATAAAAAGAAAAAAAGAAAAAAATAATAATAAAATAACACTTGTCGAGGAGATATATGTATATATATATATATATATATATATATATATATATATATATATATATATATATATATATATATATATATATATATATATATATATATATATACCAAATCTAAAAATTTATTTTGGTGCCCATCACAATTTAAACAAATGTATAGTGTTGGGGATATATAATAATAATGATAAGTAGCAGTACTATTAAAATTAAAATATTAATAAAGATAATAGTACATAACACTATATGCATATATCTACACCTACTTGATATTCTCATAAAAATAATAATAAAACAATAACAAAATATTTTTAAGACAACAATAATAAATAGATAAAAAATAAAATAAAATAAAAAATATAAACAAGTAGCAAAAACTTAGCTACTACTTATCCTTAAATACGTATATTACATTATTACTACACTATACCAACAAAAGAAAAAAAATGAAGAGAGAGAGAGACAGGGCTGGAGAGAGAGAAAAGGGAGTGGAAGGGCGGCGGACGAAGACTGAGGCAAAGAAAGGGAGACGGGATCGGAGTGAGGTGGAGCGGGGGAGGAAGTGGACGGGTGGGAGCGGCAGAGCTCGAGCATGCGGCGGCGGAAGGGTTTCGGTCGGGCGGAGCTCGCTCGCGCGGAGTCGAGCGCGGCGGAGGGTCTGGGAGTCGTTGGTCGGGGCGGGCGCTGCGCCGGAAGAGGCGGACGCGCGGTCTGGCGGAGAGGGTCGTAGGCTATGGGGGTTTTCTGGTGGAGGCGGTTGGAAGGTTCGAGCGGAGGGGCGATGAGGGCGGAGGCCGTGGCGGTTGCCGGAGGGAGCGGGATCGGGCGGAGCGCGGCGGACGGGCGCCACAAGGGAAGACTGAGAACTGACCATGCGACGACGAGGGATGCTTGTCGAAGCTGGTTCGGCGGTCGCCGGGCTACGGAGCGCCCGTGCTGCCCACGCGTCTGCTCGAGCGGTGGACGGCATCCCGGAGGAGGGCTACACCGCCAGCTTCGGCGGTCCGGGTTCCAGACGCGTCTGTACGGAGATGTAGGTGGGTGTTCGGGTCTGGCAGCTCGTCTGGACGCGACAGCGCGGAGGTATGAAGGCCGGGCGGGGCTACCTGGAGTCGTGATCTGGCGGCAGCGTACATCTCGGCCATGCCGCGACGGAGATGAGTTAGGTAAGGGATTTCCCTTCTTCTTCCAATTTCTGGTGGTGGCAACGGAGGCTAGGAGTAGGCCGGGGGTCCATGGTGGCGGAGGTTACGGTGATGGCTGGTTTGGTAATGATGGTGTCGGGGTGGTGGTTCAGATGTAGCGAGGAGGTAAATTGGGGCGCTTAATGGTGGTGGTGGAATAGGCGATGACTGGCGGCCGACTGTGTTGTGAAGAGGAAGTCGGGGAGATGGTGGTCGTCGTCGGGTAGACGGGGACGTCGGGGTGGAGAGGTCTGAAGGGTTGATGGGGGTGGCAGTGGATGGGTATGGTGGTGTTGATGGTCGAGGGGTCTGTGGAGGCAGGAAAGGATTGGTTGGAGCGGGGAGCCGGGGACAGTGGTAGAGACGATTAGCCAGGATAATGGCAACGTGTAAGAGGGGTCAGGGAGGTCTGGTGGTAGAGAGGGTACAAGACTATTGTCGGCAGGAGGAAGGAAGAGGGAAGAAGGGGCGAAGTGGCGACTGCGGTCGGGACAAACTTTAGGTTTAGGGTTTTGGTGGTTAATGTCGGGTGTGTCCGACACAAAAATTATGGGATTTGGATTATATGGCTATGTCGAAGAGGGATGATGACGTGTCGGTGTGTGGACACGAAGAAGATGACAATGTAATTGTAATAGAGAAAAAATAGTGGAAAAGATTGAGACACGGACACGATGCACGCAATGATGTGGGTGGTAGAGAATTTGGAGTAATTTGTGGAATAATTATATGGAAGAGTACCTGCCTATTTTTAGGATGTGGGAATTCCCATTAAGATAGGATTAGGAGTAGTTTAAACCCAAAATAGATAATTCACAACTTAATTTAATTTAATTCAATAATCCAAATCCAAATTAAATCCAATTTAAATCTAATTAAATTCTATCTTTTATTTTAAAATCAATTAAGATAAATCAAATTTCAAATATAGATATTAATTTACTATTTAAAACATATCCATAAATCAAATCAAGATTTAAATTGCTACAATAATTTCAAAATATATTTTCTAAAAATACTATAATAATAATTTCAAAAATACATTATTATTTAAAAATAAACTTAATAGAATATTTATGAAATATATATATGTAAGCACAAATAATGCATACATGATTATGCTTTTCCTAGTATACAATAAAATATTATTTATGATTAATAACTGCTAAAAACAAAAGGCTTTTTATATCAAGAAATATAATTATATATAGTATTTTGAAAGTGTATAATAGATTAGAAAAATATTTTTCTAAAATATGTACGCTCGTACATATTTGCACTCGACGAGCAAGAAAAATAATTTCGTACGCGACGTACAATACGACTATACGACGTACAATACAAAATTTTAAATCGGTACCAAATTTAATTAAAAAAATAGTAGAAATTTAGGGGTTTTACATCCTACCCAACTTAAAAGAATTTTGTCCTCGAAATTAAAAAGTAGTAGGGGGTGAGAAGACACAAGGGGGTATCGATGGGGAAGAAACAATGACAAAATCACGCCGTAAGAAATCGTGATCTAGATCATAGAAAAATAATACGGTATGGTCATAATCGATAGGAAGGCTAGAGGAAGTTCTAGTATAACGCCTTTGTCCTTCTAAAATAGGTGAAGGCGAAAGCAATATAGAGTTCGAAGGAGGCGTTATCGAATACGAATACGTGATTCAAAGGCGACCGAAAAATTTTAAAAAGAATTTTCAAAGCAATCGTGGATGGGACTCTAAAGGACAAGTTTAGTTATGTCTCCATCCACGTAGAACGATAGATAAAAGCGAACCAAAGTGCACTCGGTTGATCAGACCATTATGCACCGGTTCTGATTAGACAATATGTTAGTGAGCGCGCTCAATAGCATAAGTCATAAACAAACTCGATTAATGAATGATTTTGCAAAACTAGATTATAGTATCAACATTAGTCAAGGTGGTAAAAACATAGGCACGGGAGACTAAGATTGGAAGAAAGTAGAAATTGGTTCGAACTTCTAAAGGATATAAGTCATGCCATGTGATGGTCTTCATACGGTCATCCTATAGTCTTTTTGTCCAAGTTTTTGGGTGTCTAGATGGGTTAGGGTCTTCTAGATTCTAGAATCTAAGTAAACTTACTAATATATGTCATAAGGACAAAGGGTTTGCTAGGTCATAAGGCATTCTACCCAACTTAAAAGAATTAAACTAAGGGTGTTGGGGACATCTAACTAGTAGGGTCAATCTCTAGCAAGCACGAAGGAAAGATAGAAATTATGATAGGAGGAATCAAGCAAGATTCAATCGATGAGTAGAACGGTAGTTCGAATATGGAATTGAGGAAAGAGGTCAAGTATGTGGATGAGATCCTAGACTTCTAATCCTATTCGTAGGCTTGCTTGGTACGGTAAAGTAACCAGACAATTTATCATGACCTGCATGGGCCACCACAAAAACATGTAACGTCCCAGTGCCAAAATACGTAGGACTAGAAAAGTAGACATGCCAGCTGTATACATGCGAAGTACACTCCAATATATGGAAACCTCGTATGAATACATAAGCTGTAAAATGCAGTAGAACCATAACTAATCTCATCCACACATAAATAAATGAATAAAAGATATCATATAATGATAATGAATTATCTTGATACAATATGTTGGGCGGAGACAAATCCACTACCAACAAAATAAGGAAAAATATATGGAAAATGAAATGAGTGGCGAGCGAAGCGAAGACGATCCAAGCGCAATCATCCTCGAAGAAATGGAGATGGTCACGACTAAAGCTAGAACACCTGCGAAAGACAATAGCACACACCTGGCGAGATAACCAGGTCCTCAGAGGAACGTAACAAGACACATAATATCAGGCCATATAAATTGAATAAATATTGCTCAAATAAATAAGTCAATTGAATTATAACATAGTCCAATACATACCTATTGAACGAGCGTACCATCTCCCCAACCAAACAAGGACAGGAGATGGTAAACTAATTCACGGTGACGTATCTTTCCATGCTATGAATCCAATATGGTATCCGGACCCCAACAAGGTTCAATACCTTCTCATCGAAGTAGTAAGTCATACCTACAACCAAACAAGGACAAGATATGACAAACTAATCCGCGACAAGTTATTGTTCCAAGCCACGGTCAGATACAAGTACCCAAACAAAAAGTACTCGTACCTAACGGATAAGGTAGCCTAACCGTTCTAAGTGAAATGTAGTTAAGAATAATCCTTCCTACGCATGGGCCCTGGCTGAATAGGATCGGCATAGTCCCCCCATGGGGCACTAGAGGCCCAATCAATAAGAGCATAACGTTCCGTAGAACGTCAGTGGCCGTCAGTAATCATGGGTCATCAGCCCCGTATCTCCAGCGAAGAATCTGGGTCACAAGGGAAAGTGCATCGAAGCCCATACGCTAAGAAATTGTCCTCCCCGCCCAATGCCTACTATGTTATATCCACAACATAAAACCACTATTACCCGCTAAGTCAAACTAAGCATGCAACCTCTATTAGCGGTTAATTCTATCGCACGGCTTGTACGTACTGGTGGCCAGCCAATCATACACGTCCGTGTTCTACATGCGACACACAACTTCGTGGTACAATGTGTCAAGGCCAATGAATGCAACACACAAGGTGGTCTCTTAAATCTAGGTTTAATGTGTAAGAAAAATAAAATATAGCAGAAAATATAAATGAACAGTAAGTTCTAACAGGTTATGCCATGTATCACAGTTTATTTTATATAAAAAAATAAATAATACATAAAATATGAGCTAAAATAAATAAACAACAAATGACAAGGTGTCTTGCCTGGTAGGATGTCTGGTGTGCTGCAATAATCAAGCTGGCATAAACTGCGACTTCAGTGCAACAACTATACATGGTGACCTCGGGTGGTGGCACGGACAGTTCCACTGGGTCCAGAAGGGTTAATTTAGTTAGGGTGGCCATAAGGTAGTACGGATTTGGTGATAGAATAAGAATAAGAGGATTTAGTCGCGGACTGGAGGAAATCGAAGGAAATAATATATATAAATTAGAAAACAATTTATAATAATTGAAAACTAGTTTGAGTCTAAATAATTATTGAAAATACTTAAAAGTCAAGAAAAATCATTTTTGGCTAAAAACTCTAAGTTTTGTAAAAATTTGTATTTTAGCTAAAACTATATTTGATAATGAAAATTTTTAAGTAAGTGCTAGGAAATATCAAGAAATCATTTAGAAAAAGAAAAAGAAAATAATAATAATAAAATAATGCTTGTCGAGGAGATATATGTATATATATATACCAAATCTAAAAATTTATTTTGGTGCCCATCACAATTTAAACAAATGTATAGTGTTGGGGATATATAATAATAATGATAAGTAGCAGTACTATTAAAATTAAAATATTAATAAAGATAACAGTACATAACACTATATGCATATATCTACACCTACTTGATATTCTCATAAAAATAATAATAAAACAATAACAAAATATTTTTAAGACAACAATAATAAATAAATAAATAATAAATAAAATAAAATAAAAAATATAAACAAGTAGCAAAAACTTAGCTACTACTTATCCTTATATACGTATATTACATTATTACTGCACTGTACCAGCAAAAGAAAAAAAAAGGAAGAGAGAGAGAGAGAAAGGGCTGGAGAGAGAGAAAAGGGAGTGAAAGGGCGGCGGACGAAGACTGAGGCGAAGAGAGGAAGATGGGATCGGAGTGAGGCGGAGCGGGGGAGGAAGCGGACGGGAGGGAGCGGCGGAGCTCGAGCATGCGGCGGCGGAAGGGTTTCGGTCGGGCGGAGCTCGCTCGCGCAGAGTCGAGCGCGGCGGAGGGTCTGGGAGTCGTCGGTCGGGGCGGGCGCTGCGCCGGAAGAGGCGGACGCGCGGTCTGGCGGAGAGGGTCGTAGGCTATGGGGGTTTTCTGGTGGAGGCGATCGGAGGGTTCGAGCGGAGGGACGATGAGGGCGGAGGCCGTGGCGGTTGCCGGAGGGAGCGGGATCGGACGGAGCACGACGGACGGGCGCGGCAAGGGAAGACTGGGAACTGACCATGCGACGACAAGGGATGCTTGCCGAAGCTGGTTCGGCGGTCGCCGGGCTACGGAGCGCCCGTGCTGCCCACGCGTCTGGTCGAGCGGTGGACGGCATCCCGGAGGAGGGCTACACCGCCAGCTCCGGTGGTCCGGGATGCAGACGCGTCTGCACGGAGATGTAGGCGGGTGTGCGGGTCCGGCATCTCGCCGGGACGCGACAGCGCGGAGGTATGAAGGCCGGGCGGGGCTACCTGGAGTCGTGATCTGGCGGCGGCGTACATCTCGGCCATGCCGCGACGGAGATGAGTTAGGTAAGGGATTTCCCTTCTTCTTCCAATTTCTGGTGGTGGCAACGGAGGCTAGGAGTAGGCCGGGGGTCTATGGTGGCGGAGGTGACGGTGATGGCTGGTTTGGTAATGATGGTGTCGGGATGGTGGTTCAGATGTAGCGAGGATGTGAATTGGGGTGCTTAATGGTGGTGGTGGAATAGGCGATGACTGACGGCCGGCTGCGATGTGGGGAGGAAGTCGGGGAGATGGTGGTCGTCATCGGGTAAACGGGGACGTCGGGGTGGTGAGGTCTGAAGGGTTGATGGGGGTGGCAGTGGATGGGTATGGTGGTGTTGATGGTCGAGGGGTCTGTGGAGGCAGGGAAGGACTGGTTGGAGCGGGGAGCCGGGGACAGTGGTAGAGACGATTAGCCGGGATAATGGCAACGTGTAGGAGGGGTCAGTGAGGTCTGGTGGTAGAGCGGGGACATGATTATTGTCGGGCGGAGGAAGGAAGAGGGAAAAAGGGGCGAAGTGGCGGCTGTGGTCGGGACAAACTTTAGGTTTAGGGTTTTGGTGGTTAATGTCGGGTGTGTCCGACACAAAAATTATGGGATTTGGATTGTATGGCTATGTCGGGGAGGGATGATGACGTGTCCGTGTGTGGACACGAAGAAGATGACAATGTAATTGTAATGGAGAAAAAATAGTGGAAAAGATTGAGACACGGACACGATGCACGCAATGATGTGGGTGGTAGAGAATTTGGAGTAATTTATGGAATAATTATATGGAAGAGTACCTGCCTATTTATAGGATGTGGGAATTCCCATTAAGATAGGATTAGGAGTAGTTTAAACCCAAAATAGATAATTCACAACTTAATTTAATTTAATTCAATAATCCAAATCCAAATCAAATCCAATTTAAATCTAATTAAATTCTATCTTTTATTTTAAAATTAATTAAGATAAATCAAATTTCAAATATAGATATTAATTTACTATTTAAAACATATCCATAAATAAAAGCAAGATTTAAATTGCTACAATAATTTTAAAATATGTTTTCTAAAAATACTATAAGAATAATTTCGAAAATACATTATTATTTAAAAATAAACTTAATAGAATATTTATGAAATATATATATATATATGTAAGCACAAATAATGCATACATGATTATGCTTTTCCTAGTATACAATAAAATATTATTTATGATTAATAACTGATAAAAACAAAAGGCTTTTTATAGCAAGAAATATAATTATATATAGTATTTTGAAAGTGTATAATAGATTAGAAAAATATTTTTCTAAAATATGTACGCTCGTACATATTCGCACTCGACGAGCAAGAAAAATAATTTCGTGCGCGACGTACAATACGACTATGCGACGTACAATACAAAATTTTAAATCGGTACCAAATTTAATTAAAAAAATAGTAGAATTTTAGGGGTTTTACAACAAGCCATCGGTCTCCTATGGTCAAAAACAAGCCTATTGTCTCAATCTCAAGCAAGTAATATAGTTACAAGATGTCAGAGCACCAAATATACAATAGTAAGGCGTCCCATACATTACATATTTGGATGATCATGAAGCTAGTCGTACAAAATGTCAAGACTAGCAAGAGTTTAGTCATACATGATCAACCCTAGGATTTGTCAATCATGTTACATCCCGTAGACAGACAGTAAATAAAGGTGCAATACGAGCTAACACGTGCTCGTCGACTAAACGCCTCAAAAGAATAATTTTACAATAAAGTGAGAGGACAAAAAGAAACCAACTCGCTGTCAGGGTTACGCCTGGTGGTCACCATCTGGCTGGAAGACAGGTGGATCCTCTGGGCTGCTCCGATATCTGGCCACACAAAACCAGCTGGGTCAGACCCTAGAAAGAGCAAGTGCCACAAAGGAGGCTTCACTTAGGAACTAAAACCAACATATCACCATAGAAGATTAAAGATAATAATTAAAGAACTGATAATAATAGAGATAGCAACAGTAAACTGAGTATGAGAAAACCATTCAAGTAGCCAGGTCACAACCCTTAAACCAAACAAGGACCGAGGTTGTTACCCTTCACCTGAATAGAAACCCGTCTCAAATACTATTGGTAAGGTAACAAGACAATAAACGAAGAGAGGACACAGAACTGCTCCGGAAGCCAGGTTACAATCCTTAAACCAAACAAGGACCGGGGTTGTAACCCTTCGCCTGAACCGAACTGGACCCCTGACCTTTATTGTAAGGTCAGTATAAATAATCATGATATTGAAGTAAGATAAAACATGACGAGCATGGCCTGGGGTTACAATAAGACAATAAACGAAGAGAGAACACAGAACTGCTCCGGGAGCCAGGTTACAACCCTTAAACCAAACAAGGACCGGGGTTGTAACCCTTCGCCTGAACAGAACTGGACCCCCGATCGTTATTGTTAAGGCAAGCATCAATAATTATGTCATGTCACAATCTTGTACAGGATCAGGACAAGACTAAGCTGAGCTAGATTCCATCCAATCAATCACGGCCAAGCAAAGAGTACGGCTTGATACTTTAACTAACTAAGGTTATCACAGGCCTAGTTACTAGCAAGATGCAATGAGATTATCCCAACAGCCACAAGCCCTGCAGACCATCCAGTTATCCAGGTTGAATGTCCGTTTATGAAGAATGCAACACGTGACTGTGTGCTGGAAATGTGCCCTACCCGTCGGTAGGCTACAAGTCCACTTAATGCGCCCCGATAACGGGATTGCCTGTAGCTAGAAATCTCTTTATGTCTACTGAATTATCCTAGTTTATTAGCCTTAGTCAATTACTGTAGGTATCCCTGACCGTGGTACTCAGGGATCCCTATCCTAGATATGATGCAAGACAGTACTGGTTTATTTGGACAAACACAATCGCCCACGGTGTCCAGGTGTTTCATACTTGTTATGTCAGGCTAGCTGTCATAAGAGCATGTCGAGATATATCATGTCAGTTTACTTGTCAAGAGTGCGCCACAGCGGGCCACTATCGTGTTCTATTCGTACATTATCATGAATGAAAGAAGCTTGCATAAAATAACTAGTAACATATTCTTGAAGCCAAGAAAAAGATCTATAACTTTCATGTTTTGAGTTTTTCAAGATTTTAGCTAAAAAATAGCCCAAACGGACAAAAACAGTCATTTGGAGTGACCTGCGCGCAAGTTGCGCGAGGAAAATCGCCCACGGCGCACGTTGCGCGCAAGCACGGTGCACGGGCGTGCAAGTTGCGCATTGTGTGCGGGCAAAAATCGCCCACGGCGTACGGCGCATGTTTCACGCAAGCGCGGCGCACGGGCGCGTGGCAGAGAAGTGCGCGGGCGCGCGGTGCGTAAGTCACGCATTGCGTGCGAGCAAAATCGCCCACGGCGCACGTTGCGCGAAAGCGCGCTGCGCGAGCGCGCGGCAGAGAAGTGCGCGGGCGTGCGGCGCGCAAGTCACGCATTGTGCGCGAGCAAAATCGCCCAGGGGCGCGCGGCAGAGAAGTGCGCGGGCGCGCGACGCGCAAGTCGCGCATTGCGCGCGGCACTGTTCATCGTCCCGACAGCACTAAAAGGTGTGGGAAACCCATGAACGAAAAAATGGCATAACTTTTTCATACGAAGTCGAAATCAAGCGGTTCAAAAGCCAAAATTGGGTAGAATTGAATTTCCTACAATATGGAACCAATATCCAAGTTTTAGAGATCAAAACCAAGAAAACCAAAAAGTTACAAACTTAGATCTATAAGAATCCATCCATCAAAATCAAAAATGTTAAGTTCTAAAGAGGCTTAGAATGAAGTAAGGAAGGAAATGGAAGAATAAAACTTGAGATCCATCATGAAGCAAGTTGCACTTGCCTAGGCTTGGTAGGTGGGAGGAGTAAATGAAGAAGATGAAGAAGTAAATGTAAAATAATGGAGGAGAGAGAAGAAGTTGACTTATATAGCAACCCCTCTCATTTGAACCCAAAATAAACCAAACCAAGCCAAGTCAAGTCATGTTGAACCAAGTTGAACCAATCAAGTCAAGATTTAAACCAAGGCCAAGCTAAGCAAGATAAGTAAAAATACGGGCCACCTGACAAATGTCAGAAATCCGTATACGTATCCTGAAAATATGTATAACGAGAAACGAAAGTGATAACCACCGGCGCCGATCCCCAAATCAAGCACCACCACCAGAATAGATAGGAAGGGGAAAGAACCCTCACCTGGCAGCCAGCGATGCCGAGCCTCTCCCTAGATCCTCCAACGTCGCCACCTGTTCCTTTGGCAGGAAGCGCCTCTCCGCGTGCGTTGGGGCCGACCTCCACGCCAGACGGCGCATCACCATCGTCGGCGCCCGACCGCGTACTCCGCCCGCACCCGGCCTCCTTCCCCAGCCGGCGTGCCACCGCCTCTTCTCCAGCTGACCGCCGAGTGCCCCAACCGCGGTGACCGCCCACCTCTGGTCATGCCGACCGCAGCGACGAACACCCCTCGACCACCACCGACGGGATCCAGGCGAAACCTAGACCTGGATCGCACCACCGCTACTCACTTCCTCCAGCCGAGGCCGGCCTCAGCCGGAGGAGATTCGCCGCATCCTCTCGCCGATCTCCTCTCCAACGAATCTATAAGACCGCCGCACCTCTCCGACTTGGATCCGCCGTCGTGTCGGAGTTCTCCAGCGCCTCCGCCTCCGATTTTACGTGCTCCGGTGGAAAGCTCCTCCGGAAACCCTCTCTCCTCTCCGCCCGCGCCATCGGCCGCCCATCTCCTCCGCGCCGCCGTCTCGCGGATCCTCGCCGTGCCGTCCTGTCGTCTGCCCCCTTCGTCCGGAACATCGGAGCCAGCCCCACAGTTAGCCTCTCTCGCGCAACCGCGCCGTGCCGCCGAGTTCACCGACCTCCGCTGCGCTTCGCCGCCGACGAGCCGACGGTGAGTTTCCCCTCTCTCTCGATTTCTCACTCTCTCTCCACATTTTTTTTCCTTTTGGAGAGAAACAGCAGATGGTGATATATATTAATATTAATATTTTTTTATTTATTATTATTATTATAATTATGATAATAATAATTATTATTATCATTATCATTATTATTATTATTATTTGTATTATTATTATTACTGATATTATCATCATTGATATTATTAATAATAATAATATTATTATTACTATTATTATTTTACTTACCAGTATGATTATAATTAAAGATGTTATTTTGAAGAATTATATTTTTAGGGGGGGGTTAGAGCTATCTATATAAAATTTAAAAATTTTAGTTAGCCTTAAACTATCTTCTTTAGTTAAAATATTGTTCTACAAATATTTTTACTACCTAGAAAACCTATTTTTATAAACTTAGAATTTGCCTAAAAAGATTTCGACTTTACAGGTATTTTCTTAAAAATTATGTTAAATGAGGTAACTTCTTTCAAGAATATATTTTATCTAAAAATATTTTGGGTCATAAGTTAATTCTTCTTGTGATTATCCTCCTTGGTCGCGACTAATTATGCTTAACTATTTTCTCGCGATTTCGGACCTCCCCGTATCAATCATGGCTACTAGCAGGCGACACATTAGGCAAGATACCTTTCCATAATTACTGCTTATATTTAGTTGCATCTTATTATTCTGTTATTATTTTTTGCATTTTTATTTCCAGTTATTTATTTTTCTTCTTGCTTGTGGACCTAGAGTTAAGAGACTTCCGTCAATATGATGCATGTCATTAACTTTGTCACGATTGTATCACGAGTTGTGTGTGAGTTATGAGTATCATGTAGTGGTCACTTACGTGTTGGCTGATCACCCATGCGCATGCGTAGGAATAACTGTCAATAGATGCATATTAGAAGACTTAACAGTTATTGAATATAAATCGTGTTGTGGAAGCGACACGTGTTGGTGTGTCGTGGTTACGATGCATGTACAGTATCATTGGGGGGAGGGGACAACTACTAGCGTAGGGGCTACATTTACTTTTTACATATTTATGGTGATAGTAACTCGGATGAGCGCTACTTGTTGCCCGGCCGATAGTGTCTCGGATGAGCGCTACTTGACGGCCACTCTTTATTACTTGCTTGCGTGAATCCGTTACAGCCCCTGCTTAGAACGTTGTCCTCAAAGTGCATATCACATAGATGGTTAGGGACCCCATTGTCTTATAGATTTATAGTAGTTACTTATGCAGTTATACATGGCATGTTCTTCCTGTATCTTGTTACGTCCCTCTGAGGACCTGGTGATTTCTCCAGGTGTATTTCGTGTTTTCTTACAGGTGCTCTAGCTAAGGCCATGACTTGCGCTCTATTCTTCGAGGATGATTGCACTTCGATCGTCTTCATTTCACTCGCCAAAAATCATTCTTTTATCATGTATTTATTTTTATTGTTGGTAGTGGATTTGTCTCCGCCCAACTACATGTACCAATGACAATTCATAGATTATATGATATCTTTTATTCTTATATTTTGTGTGGATGAGATTAGTCATGGTTCTACTGCATTTTACAGCTTACGTATACTTATTATTCGGCTGGCATGTCTACGTTCCTAGTCCTACGTATTTTGGGACTGGGGCGTTACAATTCATTAGCCAAAGGGCATCCAAATAGGGGTAGATTGGACTTTTCAAAAATACCTAAACCTACACAATGGTGGCCGACCACACCAAGGAGGAATTCCCATCTTTTCATTTCACAACTTATTCTCTTTTTCTCTTTTGGTGTTCTTCTCCAAAACTTGAGAGCTTTCCTCCAAGTTTTGATCTCCTAAACCTATCCAAACTCCCTCCATTCCACCTAATCTACCAAGGAAAGGGTGCTAGCTATACATTGAAGCAAGGAGCAAGGAAGGAGTGTCCAACTTCGAGGAGAGTTCGTGTTGGCTTCGTGTCCTTTGGGTTTTTCATTGGGATCCAACTCCCAATAGGTATCTCTCTCTAATCCCTCTCTACTTCATCTTTCCATTTGCATTTTGATAGTTTTGAACCCATAGGAACCACCCCCATGTATGTACCATCCTTAGGTTTGATTTTGAGACACATTGGAGTCCTTATTTGAAAGTTATGTTGGTTTTTGTGGTTCCTAAGAAGAAATTCCGAAGGTGGCCCACCAAGTGTTTGTAGGAATGTCCCATAGGCTATTTTGTCTTCAAATTTCAGTTTTAGATGTGTTAGAGAGTGGATTGATGTTAGTTAGGATGGTTAGAGTGAGTTTCATTTGTATGCTCATGGTTGAATCCAAGTGGTTGAGCCTACAAGTCTCAATTTTGGCCTCTACATGTCAATTTTGTGTTATTTTTCTAAGTGAACTGTTTTGAATATATAGGTATATGTTTACATGTGTTTTGGGTGTGCGTGTTTGTGTTTAGAGAGGGGGGGGGGATGTGTTGTAGTGTGTTTGTATTAGAAGAGGAGAGAAGGATTTGTGTTTGTGGTAGAAGAGGGAGTGGTGTATATATATATATATATATATATATATATATATATATATATATATATATATATATATATATATATATATATATTTTTTTTTTTTTTTTTTTTTTTTTTTTTTTGAAGCAATGGATACTTGTGGCGAACTCGCCTCCACTGAGGCTCGAACTTCCGACCACTTGGGCCGCATATACCTATATATTGATGTGTGTGTGTTTGTGAGAGTGTGTGTTTGTGTGTGGGAATGTGAGTGATAGATAGATATTTATATATATAGATAGAGTGGTATATAGAATGTGATATATGTATAGATAGATAGTAGAGGAGGTAATGAGGAGAAGAGAGTGTGAGAGAGTGAGAGAGAGGTGGAGGGGAGCTGCTGCCAATAGCAGCAACATACAGTGCAATGGCAGCAGCAGCAGCCCCCCCCAAGGGGGACTGTTTTGTATGAACAGACCAACAGCAGCAGCTGCTGTAAAATTAGCTTTGGGGCTGCTGTGCAGCCCCTATACAGCCCCCATTTCATCCCCTTTCACCCTCCATTAGCCCCCACTTGATTCCCCTATATAACCCCCTATATGCCCTTGTGTTTGAGTGATGTTTGAGTGATGATAGAGTGATGTTTGAGTCCATGTTAGAAAGGTTCGATTAGGGTATATGTTTAAGTTAGATATAGTGTTAGATATATATGTCAATAAGTTAGGATATTTGGTTTTGGTTAGATAAGTAGCTAGCTAGTTGTGAGAAGTTAGATAGGGTATGTTAGTGTCTAATATATATATATTAGGATACATAGATATTAGATTTGTTAGAAGTTAAGGTTTTGTATAGGATTAGAGATATGTAGATGTTAGATACTAGTTAGATAATATTAAGGGGTATCATAATGTGGGTTGGTAAGGTATAGGATTATCTTGGCAAGGTAATGAGGTAAGGGTAAGGTTATTTACCTATGTAGAGGGTAAGGATATGGTTAGGGTATCTTGGGATACCAATATGGTATCTTAGAATAAGTGGGTTTACCTTGTTTCAAGGTAAGATATATTAGTATCCTAGATATGGTTAATGTGTGTTGTGTTAGAGTTTTGGTAGGATACCAAGTTGGTATCTTGGGATTAGGATACTAGAAGTATAGGGTGAGCTAGTTAGGTGCATATGGATAGTATCCTAATACTAGTTGGTACCTAGAGCTGGATATTAGTTAGATATGATTTTAGAGGGTATCTTGAGTGGTGTGCTAAGGTAATGAGGTTTACCTTGGCATAAGTAAGGTAATGAGGATTACCTTAGGACAAGGGTAAGTTAATGAAGTTAGAGTATCAAGATACCAATATATGGTATCGGGATACGAGGGTAGAGTATTAGAACACCTTAGTAGGGTATTGAAGGAAAAGTAAAGTGAGGGTAATGTAGGCAAGGGTATGGGTTAGAGGCTAAGGTAACGAGTTTACCTTAGTAGGGTAATGGGATAAGAGTTAAGGTAATACCTATAACTAAGATATAAATTTAACATGTTTAAGATATGGTTAGAATTAGGATAGATTGGTTGGTAATGGTTAGGAATAGGGTAAATGACTTAGGGTTGACCCCGTTTGACCATGGTTGATCGTTTTGACTAAAAGTCAACCAAAAGTCAACTTTAGCCTAAAATTGACCAAAACTTGACCAGAGTCAACTGTGAGTCAACCATTGACCTAGTTGACCTAGAGTGGACTATGAGTTGACCAGGGTTGACCAGAGTTAACCATTTGACCAAAAGTCAACTATAAGTCAACCTTTGACTTAAATCGACCTAGTTTGACTTTGTTTGACTTGCCTTGACCTAGTTTAACTTTGTTAGGCCTAGTATGACTTACATTGACTTTGTATAATCTAGTTTGACCTAGATTGGCTTAGTTTGACTTAGTTTGACCTTGTTTGACTTAGATTGGCTTTGTTTGACCTTGTTTGACTTAGATTGGCTTAGTTTGACTTGCTTTTACTTCCAAAACTTTATATTGATACAATATTCCATCTTTAGGTCCTCGACGCACTGTATTGGACTCACTTGACATTTTCTATTATAGCTCAGACAAGTACATTCTCTGATAGTCCTTTTATTTACTTGGTGATTACTGTATTTCAGTTCTAGTTAGTTCGATTTGATGTCTACTATGATTCTTGCCACGATGGTTCACAGATTGGTTTTGTTATTGGATCCTCAGTCATGAGATGTTACCTTCACTCATCGCGATGGTATCGAATACTGCTCTTGTTGGTATTGGATAACATTGGATATTATTGGTATCGAATACTGTTCTCGTTGGTATTGGATAACATTGGATAAATATTGGTTAACATTGGCTAGTAACGTGTCATGGTTGGATCCATCGTATCAGTTGGGGTGTGGGTAATACTAGTTAGATATGTGATCAAGAACTATCGGCTAATAGTGTAAATCATCGGCTACTAGCTAAGCATATACATTGCACGTATGTTTGAGATAGCTTTCCTTAGTGTAAATTATTGAATATCCCAGGCCGATCACATATCCAACTGGTATTCCAAAACACATTGTCTATTATAGCTTTATACATTCAATTCACCATTATATTGTTCAATCTTAACATAATAGTTCTTTTTATTTACTTATTCCCACAGATTTCTGTCTATCTTACCATGTTCATCAATATAACTGTCTATAACTGTTTATAGTCATTGTCATTTACTTGGAATTTTTAGATGAGATGTAACGCCCCAGTCCCAATATGCTTAGGACTAGGTACGTATCCATGCCAGCTGTATACATACGAAGTATACTCCAATGTATGGAAACCTCGTATGAATACATAAGCTGTAAAATGCAGTAAACCAAGAGTAATCTAATCTCATCCACAAATAAAGAATAAAAGATATAATCAACTGTAATAAGTCTTTGTACAATACGTTGGGTGGAGACAAAGTCCACTACCAACTATCTCAAATAAAAGGTACAAGGAGGAATAGATGAAATAACAAGACTAGCCAAGTGCAATCATCTTCGAAGGATGGAGAAGATCGCGACCTCGGCTGGAACACCTGCAATATCATAGAAGCACACACACCTGGAGAGATAACCGGGTCCTCAGAGGGACGTAACAAGATATATGAAGAACATGCCATATGAACTGAATATAAATGTACCATAAAATAAAGATAAAGTAAAAGTGTCCAAACCATAACACGGCTCAATATCCCATCATCGAAACAGCAGGCTACCCTACAACCAAATAAGGACAAAGGGTAACTTACTATTCCACGATGTGACATTTTTTTATGCCATGATTGGAACATAAAATTTGCTAAGGTCTCCTAACCTTTCTAGTAGGCAATTTAGAAGACATATCGATGTATGGGCAGGTGAAGGCTGACTCCCCAGGAAAAGTAACAACTCACAACATGCACACGTCAAGTACCAATACTATCAGCCGGCATAACTCGAGGCTAGCGGCCCACGTGACCCATCAGTCCACATAGCTCGAGGCTAGTGACCCTTGCGACTCGACTACCGTAGTACGCAGTTACTACGGTATTTGGTTTTGGGTATCCCATACATCAAACTGTCTTCACCCTCCCAAGGTTCACTAACAAAAGGTAGTCCACTAAGACTAGATCCACATGCATTTAAAAAGACAAGAAGAAAAAATAACTGAAGCAAAAATATAATGAACTAAAAATCGCAAGTAATGGATCCAACTAAAAACAGATAATAAATATGCAGTAAATAATTAAATAAAGATGCATCTAATTATAAACAATAAATAAGGCAAGGTATCTTGCCTGAGGGTGGTACGAGAAGCAGCAAAATCCAACAATCAAAATCGTCTACATGAAAGTCAAAATCTCCAAGAAGCTCCGGATGCTGAAACAAACATCACGAACGAGTTTGGAATAAAAGATATGCCTAGGAAACGCCTGTCCAAAAGTCAAATTCTGGAACAGGGGCAAAATCATAATTTCGGGCCAAAACGATGTCTGTCGTTGGTCCCGCTTTGCACCGAAATATGTGACAATATCTACGGTCTCTAAAGTCATCAAACTACATGTCTACAGAATTGTTTTGATGCGACAAACCCAACGGTATGTCAAATTTTGGATTCCAGTGGGCTGTGCACAAAATCGCCCGTTGAGTGGGATTGTGGGCCCGCCAAAATAGCGTCCCGATTAACGGTCTCAGAATCGGACCAAACTCGGCTCACAGGACCAGAAAAATATTTCGAGTCCAATGGCGCAAGTTTTATTGCGATATGATGAGTTTGCACAAAGTTGTGACTTAAATTGCAAAGGGTCGATACGGGATATCTCGACGGATACGTACTGATTTCGTCGCGCACATGCAAGGAAATCGAGTTCCGTCAGTTCCCACACGTCGACAACATCCATACGCGCCTTTTGATGTATATAGTGCGCGACCACGTCGCCCGGTTTGTCGGAGCGCACGCCGTATCGGGTGTTTTTCTACCTTTTTGAAAACAGAATTTACAATTTTTTGGAAAACTTTAACAACGTGTAACTTTCTACATACTAGATGAAAAGTGAATCTAGAAGGTGCTTTACAATCTCGGTTATGTTGTTATTCTCTGCCAACAATTAGTTTCTACAAACTCCTATTGTACAGAAATAAAAGTGGCCGACAAGTTGGTGTTTCAAAACAGTTTTTAATATTACAGAAAAGTGGTTTTTCTCCAACTTCGTCTCGATTTTTCGAGCAAGTTGGATGGCCATGTCGAAATCCACCTGAAGGATCTCGAAGAGGGTCATGTGGGCTTTCTATACGAATTTACGGATCGAAAATCGGAGTAGAATTGACAGAGAAATTAATCGGGAAAGTGGGTTACCTTAAAGTGGGAATATGTTATTGTTGTTGTTGTTGTCGTCGTCGTCGTTTTCGTCGCCGCTGTCGCGGGGTGTTGCTGTGCTCGCGGAGGGGAGGAGTTGGCCGAAGGTGGAGGAGAGAGGAGGAGGAAAGTGGAGGAAGAAAATTAGGTTTTCCGAGTTAACACACACACACACACACACACACACACACACACACACACACACACACACACACACACACACATATATATATATATATATATATATATATATATATATATATATATATATATATATATATATATATATAAGGTTTTGGGGGATTTTCGAACTAATGTAGCTGCTGCTACTCGCGACTTCTTCTTTGTAGGGTGGGTGCACTTGGGTATTGCTGTTGCTTTTTTTATGGTGGGCACTTGATATTGCTGTTGCTTTTCTTGTTTGCATGCGTATGGGTGGTCGGGTGGGGCCGACCACCCCTTTATGATTTTTTTTCCTAATCTTTTCTTTTCAATAACTTTTTAAATATATATAACTATATATATATGTATATGTATATATCCATATATATACAACATAATCTATTAAAATCCAATAACAATTTAAATGACACGTATCCAATATTTAATATATTTAAACATACCTATATATATATCAATTCAATCAACTTAAAATAATAATAACATCTTAATAAACATATTTATTAATTGTTCATAAAAATAAATTTAATATTAATAAAATAATAAAAATTGTTCCAACGTGTGAACTTTACCACACACCCTCATTTGGGCCCAGAAAAATGTACCATTTTTGTAACACATTATTAAATAATAAAAACGTAAATTTTTGTACCACAAATTAATATTTAGAAAATATTCCCCCAAACCTTAAAATAAATTAAGAAATATTTTACACCCATAAAATATGCATCTATGGTCGTCATTGATCACACCACCTGTCTACTTGGGCTTAAATTTGGTCAAGGTCCCGTTCGGACTGAATTGGCCAAACCGGGTCATCAAAAAAAAAAAAAACCATAAATTGTATAAATTCATTTTTTTATGTCTAATAAAATAATAATAAAATAAATAAAATATGGGTTTTACATCCTACCCAACTTACAAGAATTTCGTATTTAGGATTAATAAGGTAGATAGGGTTGAGGGATATGAAGAGTTCGTCAATACCAAAATGCAATTAAATTTTGGAGGAGGCGATAAAACGGCGTTCAACACCACCATGCAATAGAAAATTGTGCAGTCGATATATACAAAAATATATCATGGTTATAGAATTGAATAAGGGTTGCCAGTGAAGGTAGCAAAATTTCGATAATCCAATTTGGAGAGTAATAAGGAATTGAGTAGATCAAAGAGAATAATTTAGACATTTGGGAGGTGGGGTTCCTAGAGAGAAACTGGAGACTAATCGCCTCGATTGAGAGTTTGATTTAAGTGAATGGTTAGAATCATTCTCGAGTGCTCAAGAACAATTGGAAGGACACGATAATAATTTTAGGGTTGAGAAATGAGGAGTAGTTAAAGACGAGGATATAGCCACATGAGTCGGTTGGTGGCTATCTACATTTGTGTATAATTAATCAATTGGGCAACCAAAGATGATACCTTGAGTCCATCTTAGCAAGTATAGTGCCTTGTCTTTCCAAAATAAGTAAAAGACAAGAACAACAAGGTTTCAAAGACGGTGTTATATATTGAGTACGAATTACGGGGTTCATAGGCGGCAAAAATAATTCAAACGAGAATTGCCAAGGCTGTCGCGGATGAGACTCTAAGGCAAGTTTACTATGTCTCCATCCACGTAGATTAATATGTGATAAGCGAACCAAAGTGCAATTGGTTGATCAGACCATCATGCACCGGTTCTGATTAGACAATAAGTTAATGGGTGCACCCAATAAAATATGTTATGATCAAGCTTGATAACGAAATAAGCTTGCAAAACTGAAGCTACATTAGCATCATGGGATAGTCAAAATATGTGCAAGGGAGGTACTGATGAAGGAAATTAAATAGTCCCGGATCTTTTAAAATCAAGGCTCGCCCGAAGTTTGGGCCTATACAGTTGTCCTAGTGTTCCTCACTTACGGTTTGGTAGACTAGATAAGGTAGGGTTCTCTGAATTTATAGTCTTAGTGAACTTACCAATGTGGTTCACAAGGAAAAAGGTTTGTTAGGTGGTGTGGTATTCTACCCAACTTACAAGAGTTAAACTAGTAGTGTGATGGGACCATGGGTCAAGCAACCAAGATAAAGTACAACGCTAAGCATTAATGAATTTAAGTAGAACAAAATTATATATTGGGTCGAAAGAATTGAGTCGAGGTTGAATCCCTATCCGTGGTCGAAAAATATATTGGTATCATGGTAAGGATTATAGTTTGGCCATTTTGACCAGAAGGTCAAATCATAGAAATAGTGTACAAGGAGATGGGTTTTGGTGGGACATGATATGTCTACAGGAAGGTGGGCTTGTTTAGGTCTTATATGTGAAATTTGTTGGAAGGAAAAGTGTAGTGTTGTACCCCAAATATACAAGTCACGGTAGGAAACGCCAGAAGATAAAAAATAGAAAGTGGGAGTTCATGAGATGATAATTAATGCACAAAATAAAGAAGATCAAGTAAGGCATGAAATAAAATTAATTAAAGAATCCATAAAAATAATTTAGGAACACAATTCCGGAAAGAAGATAGTCTCCTAGATGAACACAGTTAAGGAACCATTAAATCATTATTCAAATTGCAAATGGGTTAGAAGGTCGCAATTAAAATATCTAGAATTGAAGGAAGGTCGAGTAAGTCGAGGTGGAAATACCGTCACATAGCTGGGTAGATGACTAACAACAATTGTGTATATACTACTATCATGGTCATGGGTGACATGGCAATTTGTGTGGAATACTCAGTAGGGTTATCTTGGGGCCTACTATTGAAATTTAACTCAAGTTTCCTCCAAAAAGTTTCAAAAATAAACTTTCAAAAATAAACCATCAAAATTTGTATTCACTCCAAGTCGTTCAAATTCATCATAAAAATTTAAATCACTATCATAATCTCAAAGGAAAATTTTATCACGTTACTACTAACTTTTTCCAAAATTTATCGTTTAAATTCAACTATTTAACTCAATAGTTCATAATTTACGAATCCATAAAAAAATTTCACAATCAATCAAAACACTCTAAAATTTTCAAATAACTCATAATAAAACTCTTAGCATATTAAAAGCAATCTCAAAAATTAAGCTCAATTCTCTCATCAATTTTAACTTCTATTCATGCTAAGTTATTCCAACAAAATTACAACTTTTAAATGGTAACTTCCTTTAATCAATCAAAATAACTTTCCATCACATCCTTCGAAATTCTCCCAAAATTTTAATATTAGCAATCCTTCATTAAACTAAATTTTCAAATAATCTTATCAGTCAAATTTTTTTTTACCAAAATCTAAATAGATTTGTAAATCTTCAATCATAGGACACAATGATGTATATCTATCACCCAAAAATTATATTTGTTCAATGATGTATATCTATCACCCAAAAATTATTAATATCATAACTCAAAAAGCAAATCAATTTTATATTTGTTCAAAGATGTATAGCTATAACCCCATAATTCATAAATATCAAAACTCAAAAATCCAATCAATTTCTTAAACCAAGTATAAAATTCTATAAATCCTCTGGTGTTTACTATTTAGAAATTTCAAGATTAAAACCTTCCTTGGTAGTATCCTACTTTACAAATTTCTAATCATTAAATCACCCTTTAAGGAAAAACCTTTTAACTCAATTAGAGTCTTATATGTATTCCAATTGCCAATATAACCATTCTAGCCATGTGTTTGACCTATGAGCATATACTAATGTAGTCATCTTCCTAGTTGATACTAAGCACGAAAATAAGAATCGACGGTAGAAAGGAATCAAGCAAGATGCAATTCAAGGAAGTCGAACAAGAATTCGGAATTTGAAGCCAAGGAAAGAGGTCAAGCTGCATGGATGAGATTTCTAGATTCTAATCCTATATTGCAGGCTCACATCGGTACAATTACGTAACCGAAGTGACAAAATTGACCTGTATGGGCCACCACAAAAACATGTAACGCCCCAGTCCCAATATGCTTAGGACTTGGTACGTATCCATGCCAGCTGTATACATACAAAGTATACTCCAATGTATGGAAACCTCGTATGAATACATAAGCTGTAAATTGCAGTAAACCAAGAGTAATCTAATCTCATCCACAAATGAAGAATAAAAGATATAATCAACAGTAATAAGTCTTTGTACAATATGTTGGGCGGAGACAAATTCCACTACCAACTATCTCAAATAAAAGGTACAAGGAGGAATAGATGAAATAACAAGACTAGCTAAGTGCAATCATCTTCGAAGGTTGGAGAAGATCGCGACCTCGGCTAGAACACCTGCAATATCATAGAAGCACACACACCTGGAGAGATAACCAGGTCCTCAGAGGGACATAACAAGATACAGGAAGAACATGCCATATGAACCGAATATAAATGTACCATAAAATAAAGATAAAGTAAAAGTGTCCAAACCATAACACGGCTCAATATCTCATCATCGAAACAGTAGACTACCCCTACAACCAAACAAGGACAAAGGGTAACTTACTATTCCACGATGTGACATTTTTCCATACCATGATTGGAACATGAAATTTGCTAAGGTCTCCTAACCTTTCTAGTAGGCAATTTAGAAGACATATCGATATATGGGCAGGTGAAGGCTGACTCCCCCAGGACAAGTAACAACTCACAACACGCACACGTCAAGTACCAATACTATCAGTCGGCATAACTCGAGGCTAGCGGCCCACGTGACCCATCAGTCCACATAGCTCGAGGCTAGTGACCCTCGCGACTCGACTACCGTAGTACGCAGTTACTACGGCCTTTGGTTTTGGGTAGCCCATACATCAAACTGTCTTCACCCTCCCAAGGTTCACTAACAAAAGGTAGTCCACTAAGACTAGGTCCACATACATTTAAAAAGACAGGAAGAAAAAATAACTGAAGCAAAAATATAATGAACTAAAAATCGCAAGTAATGGATCCAACTAAAAATAGATAATAAATATGCAGTAAATAATTAAATAAAGATGCATCTAATTATAAACAGTAAATAAGGCAAGGTATCTTGCCTGAGGGTTGTGCGAGAAGCAGCAAAATCCAACAATCAAAATCGTCAACACGAAAGTCAAAATCTCCAAGAAGCTCCGGTTGCTGAAACAAACATCACGAACGAGTTTGGAATAAAAGATATGCCTAGGAACGCCTGTCCAAAAGTCAAATTCTGGAACAGGGGCAAAATCGTAATTTCGGGCCAAAAACGATGTCCGTCGTTGGACCCGCTTTGCACCGAAATGCTTGACAATATCTACGGTCTCTAAAGTCGTCAAACTACATGTCTACAGAATTGTTTTGATACGACGAACCCAACGATATGTCAAATTTTGGATTCCGGTGGGCTGTGCACAAAATCGCCCGTTGAGTGGGATTGTGGGCTCGCCAAAATTGCGTCCCGATCAACGGTCTCAGAATTGGACCAAACTTGGCTCACAGGACCAAAAAAATATTTCGAGTCCAATGGCGTAAGTTTCATCATGATATGATGAGTGTTTGCAAAAACAAAAGTATGAACTTTATTTCACAAACTTTGTAAAGAAGATTACAAAAATTCTGGGAAAATACAACTGTAGGAATCCGATCTAGATGACGATCGCTTTATCCCTTGGACGATGTGAACTTTGAAGACGATAGCCTCTGAAGTTGAAGGCAAAAGCCTCTGAAGAAAGCAGCAGCACTTTGGCAAGAACTCCTGATCTCTCTGATCTTGATTCTGAATTTCTGATTTTTATGTGTCATCCTCTTGAAATAAAGACTTGAAACTCTATTTATAGAGTTCTGGAAAAAACTAAATTTTAGTTATTCTGAATGGTGCAAGCTAGATTGCGCATGTACTGGATTGCACAGCATCAGACTGCGCTGGCAGTTGTTTGATCGTGGGCCAATTGTCTTGGACACATGGCATCATTTGATTGAATTGCGCATGATCGTGTACAGACGGTTGCCACGGGATGAGCAATTGATGGCATGAAGGCCACGTGTACATTTGTCAGTTGTCTTGATGAAGTGCGCCACATGAATTGTGATGACTTCAGATTGCGCTGGGATGGACCGCGCAGCAGAGAGTCTGGCAGATTGTGCTGCATGTACAGCTGTCCTCGAGCGCTGTGCTATACGATAAACGAACAGTTTCCTCATTCTTCGTGCTGTCAGTTGTCAGAAGATTTGATTCTGTCAGGTAATGATGACAAGGCCACGTCAGCTTGCGCACTTGGATGAGTGCGCAGTTCAGTCTGCGCAATCGAGATGGTGAGCAATCTGTCTTCTGTGCAGTTCATTTGAAGGATGCATTTTTTATTTTCATAACTTTGTTGATGAGTACAACTTGATTTTTTAGGACCTACAAGACCCCCTTCAAAGTTTTCAAAAGTTGAATTTATGCAAAGTTTCAAAATACTTTGAATTTTGAATTTTAAATCAAGTTGCGCATATGATGACCTGTCTGCGCAATCGGAGGAATTAGCCCCAGTTTTTTTGGCGCAATCTGAGGAGACTGTTCATTTTCGAAAACTATAAATAGTTCTCAGTTCTCTCTCTACCATTCTTTACTTGCTTTTAAGCTTTCGAAAGAGACAACTTCCCGAGCTTTCCTGACTCTTCTTCTTCTTCCCGTCGATCTTCATGGCTCCAAAGCGCTCCGCCGCGGAGAAAGGCAAGGCCCCCGCCGAGTGTTCGACTCGTGTTGTGCCACGCCCTTCTCGTCACGAAGCTGCGTACCCCGTACTTCAAGGTAGACAACCGATCGAAAATCCTTTTTAGGGTTTTTTGACTTTACTGAATCTTGAAACCTATCTCTTTTTAGAGATTTGGTCATACTGCGCCACCCTGTTTAGGGTTTCGGTTGCACAAACCCAATAGTCTTCATTTTTATGAAGACTATTTTCTTGCGCAATCGATTGAATTGCGCTAGGAAAAGTCAGCACAATCTGCTGATTTGTGCAAGATTGTCAGCACAATCTGCTGATTTGCGCAAGATTGTCAGCGTAAACTGTTGCCTTGCGCAAGCTTTATCACCGCAATCTGATGGTTTGTGCAAGTAAATATATTAGCACAATTTGGATAGCTTGCGCATAGAAGCTGTTTGTTTGTGCAATCTGACATCCAGCGCAATCTGATACTCAGCATAATCTGACACTTGCACACTTTGCTAAATTTTTGAACAGACTTCTTTGTTTTGACATGTGCTGAATTCTGTCTTTCTGTTGGATGCAGTTGATATCAGAGAGGACCCAAAATATGAAACCTTCGTAGGGACTCTTGCAGAACCAGAATTCAAATAAGATTTGTCCCATATGCTTTTTCTCCAATATACTCTGCCATCTTTCCGCCAAGCCATCTTGGTTGCTCAGGACAATGAGACTTTATTAAGTCTGATGAATGGACAGCCCCTGCAGTCTGCTGACGCCATTACCCATAAGAAACCCATGTTCTTATTTGGCGAAGCTATTGACAAGAGTTCTCAACCGAGACCCCGTGTTGAGCAGAGACTCTTCCAAAGAAAGGAGAAACTAATCCTGTTACCGGACATTGCTAGATGCCTCCCTCTAGCCCGCTATGCCTATGCAAGCTATCTCAGGAGGATGGACTGGGATATTACTCCCCTCCATCAGGCAAGGACAGGAAAGATTTGTGTCAAAAAAGGACCAAACAACAGAGATATGTTCTATAGCTCCTCTGAGCGTCATAACACTTTGCTCAGAGGGTTGAAGCCAGGCTGCATCCCTCCAGAGAACTCTTCTTTGCTGCTGCCGATGAGGACTCCAATCTTTGCTAATGAGTATGCAAAGGCTGAGGGCAGATACCCGGATCAGGACATCCGACTGACAGGTCTGGTGAACCCAGACATCAAGAGATAGAGTTGCATAGCTAACTGGATATTGGTCCAGTTCGAAGACAAGCTTAAAGAGATCGATCTATATCATGCGGTATACGCTACCGTATATGGATTCCTTCCAAATTCTCATCTGTTTTTGGCCTTGGCAGAGAGGTATAATTATAGGACAGGGACAGTCATGACACCCTGCGGGGAAATTGGTTTAGCCCTTCATGAGATGAAATACATCTCATGCCTACCAACGGGAGACTTCCCTTATGAGGAGTACGTTCCAACAAACGACGAGTTAGACAGACTACGTCGAGAAAATGCTGAGATGGTGGCAGTTTTCGACGAACTACTGTGCCACTACAACATATGCTCCATGTACTATAAGAGCGGTTCTTCCGGCACCTGTTATTCATCAAAGTGGTTATCTTTTTCGTAATCATATCATTGAGAAAAAGACTAAGGATCATGATACTTGCAACCCGTCTTTCTTCCAATCCCTCAGCCACAGTGAAGTGATCAGTTTAATGGAAGAAAACAAGAAAATAGATATCAAAGTTAATGATGAACATCAATACCCTCCACTCAAGACCGGAGATTTTGTCGAGAGTTTTATAAGAATGGGCTACAGGTCCATGTCAAAAGAAGCCCAGCTGGCAGGTTTCCTGACATACTGGCTCCATCGATTCGTCGTACCCGGAGCGAGCGCCGTGGACCGATTCCACCGCGGTGTACTCTTTGCTGTTGTCCGGTTAGTCTTTGGCTACCGGATGGATTTGCTGTCGACGATGACCTGTAGGGTGAATGCAGGTCTTCGTCTTTATGTTGACTCCATGATCAAATGGAAGGGTAAAAAGGGGAAATTCCCTCGATTGGAGTTGCCTTACACCTATTTATTCGGATGGTTGCTTCTGCACCATCCGTCATTGATGAACCCCGCCATGGGAGCAGTCGGTGGTAGCTTTCTGCGTAGATTCTCCCAGAGCAAGTGGATATACATTAGTCTGAAGGATTGCAGACGTGCATTGAACCTTGGAAAGGGATGGAATTTTTATTGTGTTGCCCCTCCAGCCAGTTATGAACATATGGCAGCAAATTTAGTTGACCTAGGGAGGCAACCGTTGGGTCGGTCAGCATTTGACTGGCTAAGAACGATCAGGCCATCCCACTTGGTATATAGATTTGAAGAGGAGTGTTATCTGGAACCATATCTGCCAAGCCGCTTCTCCCGTCAATTTGGTTACGACCAGTTCCATGTAGGCAACGCTATAACTTACCTACAAGGAAAGGGGTATCTGATTGATGGTGCCAGAGCATGGGCCTATTACAACGCTCGAGACACAAGGACAGTGTTCTCGATGCCAACAAAAAGTGATCATGGCCCCAGAATGTTGTATACATATTCGTTCTTTTATACCGCAGCGAATACATTTGCTGAAAACTTCAGCCTTATTGATAGTTTTGCAACAGCAACACGTCTGAAAAAAGGAGCCACTACTATACTAGCTCCAAATAACGACGAAGAGCATGAACCAGAAGATGATCCATTAGAAGCCTCCAGGGAAGCAAACTTCCCTGAGGAAGTCAATCAACCACTGAGAATTTCTCTGAAAGTTGTTAAGTCTCCGGCCAGGGAAAGAAAAAGAAGGATTGACGAACCTTCTTTCCCAGCTGCAAAGAAGAAATTGATCTTGGAACAATCATCAGAGAAGGTCACTACTAGATCACAATCTCGGCAACTGGCCGAGTCAGCCCAGAGAGAACAAGAAACTACGCCGACGTCTCTTCAAAACAGGTCGAGGTAGTAAATGTTGAGAGTCCTGAGAGACCTCTATATAGAAAGAAACTAGCCCACAGAAGAAAAAGGGCGATCACTCCTTCAAGACAAATTCTATCCTCGGTAGTGGTGAATGCTGCAGCTGGACTTACCATGCCATCTCCTACACCTGTCCCTGAGTCTAGGCAAGAAATTCCTAGTCTAGAGCAGAGGAACGAGACTGAGCAGAGGGAGGAGGCTGAACAAAGAGATGAGGCTGCAGAGCCCAGAGACGATATTGTAGAGGAGGAGCATGACGCTTTACGATCTCCTTCACCGACGGTGGAGACTTACTCAGCCTCCTGCTACACCTGGAACACTGCACGAAGAGGAGGATCGTTTAATGATTGAAGCTTTAAACGATTGCGACTTCGGCTCGCAAGAGGATTATCTACAACTGCCAGCGGGGAGGCACCTGAAGAACATGAAAGTGAGGAGAGTACATCATCAGAGTCTGTTGATGATATACAGAATCCTGAAGGGGATGATGAAGTGCATGTATCTCCCGAAGCTGCTGACGAAACATTGGATCCTGAAAAGGACGTTGAGGTGAATGTGTCTCCCGAAAAGATTGCGGACGAAGAAGTAGCTCCGGAGGAAACTCCTACTGTTGATCCCAAAGGTATAGAATGAAATTAGCAATTTTCTTTTAATAGATTAATAGCTGACATCTTTATTCTTATCCATACAGAATTCAAATCTTTCCCAGCTCCTCCGGTGTGCACGGATATAGTGCTTGTAGCGACGATAGCTAGCAGCAGTCGTCATTTGTCGTGTGGCTCCGAGGCAGGCAGTAGCCAGACAGTAATGTCTGAGGCTACTTCTGCTAGGTTGGAATCTGTTCCAACAGATGACAGGCCTGATACTGGACCAAGCCATGGTAAGATTGCTTTCACTTTTGATCCTCTTTGACAGTAGCAAATGACAGGCAAAATGACAATATTTAATTTTGCAGAAGAACAACCGGGAGGAGCAACCAGCTCTACTTTATCTCCCTTATTTAAAGAGTCCTATGTCCAAGTGCAAGAGGCTGAACGCCCTATTGCTTCATCGTCAACAGGAGTAGCTGCTACTCCTGGTGCTCTGGCTACCAATCAATTTGTCATTAACTCATTTACCAAGTTCTTCTTTGATGCATTGGGACCTTTAATAGATAGGGTGATGGAGAAGGAAGAGGCTGATTTCTTAACAGTTAGATGTCCAACTTTTTACTTGGTAGATGCCATCCGCAATCAAGACGATGAAGCTCAGGCTACTTTTCTTGATCACATATTATATAAGCTGGAGACCTCAGTAAAGAGCTACAAAGAGCTAAATAAGGGGGAGGTAGAGCCTTTGGTGCAAGCCAAATTTGAACAGATGTCTCAAGAAGCTGCAGTTGAGAAAGTTAATTTCCAAATTCTCTTAGAAACTTTCACTGCCAAGTCTGCTGAGTACAACTCCAAAGTAGAAACAGTGGCATCTGTTGCTGAAAGGAAAGAAAGGAGAGTTGCTGAATTGCAAGCAAAAATTGCCCGTCTTCAGGAAGAACTGGAAGATGAGGCCACCCAACATCAGGCTGCAATTCAACAACTTGGTGTTCTGACTCAAGAAAGAGATGAATATGCTGCAGCTCATCAACCTGAAATCACTCGCAGACTAGTAACCCTATCAACCTTCAATAAAAAATCTGTGATGAAAGAAGCTAGGAAGCGAGTGATGGAATCTCGTGAAGAGCGACTGCAAATTTTGAAGCAGCAGATTACCAACTTGAGGACACCGTCGGCCAACTAGAAAGACTTTTTGTATCTTCTTGTTTTGCAATATGTATCTTTGTAATGTCTTTCAATCAATAAAAGATATTTTCTTAGTGGCTCTATTATTTATTGCGTATCTTATTCAGATACAAATAATAGCGATAGAAAATATATTCAGAGGTGCAGGACATGATATATTTCTTGATTTTAGAAAATAATTATATTCATTATATCTGGTCAGAGGTAATAAGGATATGGCAGAATTGAATATCATTATTTCAGTAGACGACTTGATCAAAGATAATAACTCTATGACAAGTTGCTGATATGAATGAATGAAAAAATGAACGAAATAAATCTTCAAAATGTATAAACGAAAATGAATCGTCAAGATGAATGGATGAACCATCAAATATGTGGAATGAACGGGTAAACCGTCAGATGATGTAATAAACGGACGAACCGTCGAATGTATGTGATGAACGGGCGAACCGTCAGATGATGTAATGAAAGGACGAACCGTCGGATGAACGGGCGAACCGTCGGATGATGAAATGAACGGGCGAACCGTCAGATGAATGTAATGAACGGATAGACCATCGGATGATAATAATGAACGGGCGAACCGTCGGATGGATTGAATGAACGTTGCGAAAGATGCGTTGCTTCATTGTTTCAGGAATCTCTGCCTATAAATAGGACATAAATCTAGATGAAATGATCACTCTCACTTTTTAACATAAAGATGTCGTCTGGAGATGCATCCAAGAAAGCTGAGATTGCCCCAAAGGTTGAAGCAGGCATCGAAGAATATCCTATTGAGCCAGCCCAGCCAGAACAGACAAAGGCGGGCGAAGGTTCGTCTGCACCAAAGCCGCCAAGGGATATCTTAGACTTCCTTTTCGAACCAGGGAATACTGAAGAAGAACAGGCCATGAGGATGGCTGCTTGCAAGTTCCTGGTGGGTTCGAGCAAGGATGTTCTCGGCTCTTTTGCTGACTTTGTCTTTGATAAGGACGGTAGTGGTCCGCGTCCCAATGTTGAGAAGGATGATAGTGATCTTTCTTGATATCATGTACTATCATTCATGATAAAATAAAATTGAATTTTATTTATGAACTTGTCTAATGTTATTTACAAGCAATTCTTTTTACATTTATGTATAGTATTTCTTAAGGAATTTGCCATTGATGGGCATCATTGCAACTCGACCGTCTAGTTCTGTGAGTTGATAAGCTCCATTTGAGAAGACTTTGCTCACGATATATGGACCTTACCACTTCGTATCGAACTTGTCCTTGCTCATGTACGTCATAGTCATAGGACGTCTGACTGTTAGAACAAGCTCTCCTTGCTGAAAGGCTCTGACTTTAACTTTGCGGTTGAAAGCCTTCGAGATGCGGGCTTGATATAACTCAATGTGTTGCTGAGCTAATAGCCGCTTCTCGTTGAGCGCCTCCAACTCTTGAAGTCGAAGAAGATCGTTGTTCTCTGTAGTAAGCTCGTTAGCAATGGCAATTCGTAGGGACGGGATCTGAAGTTCCAGAGGTAGAACTGCTTCACAGCCGTATACCAAAGAGAAAGGTGTACAGCCTGTAGGGTTGCGAACCGTAGTACGATAGGCCCAAAGACATTCGCCAAGCTTTTCACTCCAGTTCTGTTTATTAGTAGACACAAACTTCTTGAGGAGCTTGATGATGGTTTTGTTGAAGGCTTCGGCTAAACCATTAGCAGCTTGATTGTAAGCTGTAGAGGCAACATTGTCAATTCGATGATCGTCACAAAACCTTGTGAACTTCTGACTGATGAATTATGGCCCATTGTCGTGAATGATCCGTCGAGGTACACCAAATCTGTAGATGACATGATGTTTAACGAAATTGATGACACTGCTGGTCTTGACTTCAGCCAAAGGTATAACTTCAACCCATTTGGAGAAGTAGTCGGTTATTGCTAGTATGAACCGATGTCCTCTGGAAGAATGAGGGTTGATAGGACCTATAAAATCCATGCCCCAAGCTTCGAAAGGCCAGAAAGCGGCAGTCGGGTGAAGGAATTCTGACGGTTGATGAATGAAATCTGCATGGATTTGACAGGCTTAGCATTTCCTTCCATATTCGATGGCATCTGATACCATAGAGGGCCAGTAGTAACCCATGCGTCGGATGCGATCCTGTAACTTAGGACCAGGTTGATGTGCTCCGCAGACACCATCATGGGCTTCGTACAATACCTGCTTTACTTCATCACCAGCGAGACAACGCAAAAGAAGACCGTCATAAGTTCGCCGATAGAGAGTTTTGGTGGTTTGATTGTAGTAGAATCGTAGAGATCTTCGACGAATACTCATAGCCTCCTTGGGATCTTCGGGGAGTATGTCATGTACTACGAAGTCGATGAAAGGAGTTCTCCAATCGTCATCGATAACATTGGCTTCAGTAAGATTGCTGAATTCAATATTACAATTGTTTTCGATGCAAAACAATTCTCGGTTTGAGATAATCACCACCTGCTGTCTTTTGATAGGGATGGCTAAGACTGCTGCAAGATTGGCCAGAGCATCTGCTTCAGTATTGCAAGCTCGGCGAACACATTCGATAAAGAAGGCTTTGAATAATGTAGCCATGCTGATCACTGCTTCATAATAAGGCACCAGATCTTGATGACGAACTTCATAGGTTCCTTTAACCTGGTTAACAACCAACTTAGAGTCGTCGTAGACTTCAAAATAGTCGACGTTCAGCTGTTTGGCTAATTGAAGGCCGATGAGTAGAGCATTGTACTCTGCTACATTGTTGGAGAAAGGTTCATCTAAGGAGTAGGCTCTTTGGATAGTTGATCCGTCTGGAGAAACGAGAACAACTCCAACTCCTGCGACAATGGCACCATTTGGTCCGATCCTGGATGCACCGTCGAAGAACAGACGCCAGGTTGGGAATTCTTCAGAGATCATGTTTACTTCCAACGTCTCGTCTGGAATTTTATCATAGAGTTTGGATGTCTCTGGTACAGGATGAGCCGCTAAGAAATCTGCCAGTGCTTGACCTTTAACAGACTTTTGAGGAACATATACCATGTCATATTGGGCTAACAGAATGGCCCATGTAGCTAGCCGGGAATTGAGTGTGCTAGGCTTCTTCATCAATACCCGAAGAGGATTGACTCGGGATATGACATGAATAGTTTGTCCAATGATATAATGCCTCGTCTTTTGCACAGCAAACATAAGAGCTAGGCATTCTTTTTCGACCGGACTATAACGGTGTTCAGCACCAATTATAGTACGACTGAGATAATAGATGGCCTGTTCATGACCTTCTTTGTTCTTTTGGGCAAGTAACGTACCCAATGAATGATCCATAGCACGGACATATATTAAGAATGGTATGTCTGAGATTGGTGGCACCAAGACTGGTGGATTCATGAGATATCGCTTTATGTCTTCGAATGCTCGTTAACATTCTTCAGTCCAAATGAAAGATACACCCTTCTTCATTAGTTGAGTAAATGGTCTACAACGTCCAGACAGATTCAAAATGAACCTCCTGATGTACGCAAGTCGACCTTGGAATCCTCGTAGCTCTTTTAGGTTGCGTGGAGGACGCATCTCTTGAATGGCTTTAATCTTCTCGGGATCTACGTGTATACCCTTAGAGGTAATGACGAAGCCGAGAAATTTGCCACAAGAGACACCCAAGAATGACTTGGTGGGATTCATTTTGAGTTGATGTTGGCGCATGAGATTGAAGATTGTTCTCAAGTCTTGGATGTGATCTTCTTTTAGACGACTCTTGATAGCGATGTCGTCAACATAGCATTAGACAGTTTTGCACAGATGATCTCGAAAGATAGTACTCATAGCTCGCTGATAAGTGACATCAGCGTTCTTGAGACCAAATGGCATCACCGTATAGCAGTAGACTCCGCGAGGAGTGCGAAAAGAGGTATGTTTTTCATCTTCAGGATTTATCTGGATCTGATTGTACCCAGAGAATCCATCCATGAAGGATATTCGCTCGAACCCACAGGTGTTGTCAATCATGACGTCCGTGATAGAAAGAAGGAATTCATCTTTTGGACATGCTTCATTTAGATCCCGAAAGTCGATGCAAACTCGAACTTTACCATTTTTTTAGGACTGGAACGACATTGGCTACCCAATCAGGATGTTGTTCTTCTCGAATGAAGCCAAAAGCAATGAGCTTCTTGACTTCATCATCGATTGCGTCTATCATCTCTGGCTTGAAGCGTCATTGTTGCTGTTTGACTGGTTTTGTATTAGGCAAGATATTCAGTTTGTGAGTAGCAACTTTGGGATCTAGACCCGGCATGTCTTCATAACTCCAGGCAAATACATCAATGTATTTCCGAATAAGAAGAATTAATTCTTGCTTATCTGCCTCTGGAAGGTTCTTGCTGATGAATATCGGACGAGGTGACCCGCTCTCTCCTATGTCAACTTGAACCAATTGATCTTCAGTAGGTGGTTCTCGTTGTTCGAATCGAAGTTTCCATTGGGTATCCATTCGTTGAGCCCAAGGATCTGTTTCTGGACTTTCTTCAACATCCTCGTCATAGCCTTCTGGAAGTTCGGCGGAGACCATGTTAGAAGATATGATCATCCGATGGATTTCACCAATGCTGGTATCAGAGTCCCATGATCTGGAATCAGAAGAGTTAGAGCGCTCTTCACTATTAGATTCGGAGACTACTGGGGATAAAACCAGAGGAGAAGCATATCCGAGACCTTCCTGATGTAGTACATATTGGATTTTCCTTTCGAAACAACCGTACGGATAGGAGTTCATCTACCTTTACCGTAGTTGAGGCCATTCTTGAAGTCATAACCCATCTTTCGGATGATGTCTTTCGACTGTTGACTATAACGGCGAAGTTGAAGACGTCCCGTATCGTTAATTTTGCTATCATCTGTGTGGCTAAATTGTTGTTCTGGTCTTTTACTAAAATGTATTGGACTTTCGCCTTTCTTTCGAGAAGGGACAATACGGTACGAGTCTTTTGGATGTTCCAGTATGACCTCTGTTTGAAAAGACTGTACAACTCCCATTGTAAACGACTAAAAGCTATCTAACATATCCAAATAGCACTTAGCATGATAAATGACATCAGTATACTGGAAAGTAGATGCTTTTTCATTGATATATACATCCGTATTTACAATAGGACCTTTAGCCTTAGCAGACTTGGTCAGATTGATTACAAGAGGGGGAGAAGAAGAACGTGGAGGAGGCTTGTTACGACGAAGGTCAATAACAAGTGGCTCAGAGGAGGTGAGCTCCCTTTTTTCTTTGTTGCAAGGTGAATCAACAAGTGGCTCAGAAGAGGTGAGCTACTTTTTGTCCTTGTTACGACGTAAGTCGATAACAAGTGGCTCAGAAGAGGTGAGCTCCCTTTGATCTTGATCACCATCGGTTGGTTGCTTTCGAGCTGGCAAGTGAATAGCCAGTGGTTTGGAGGATTGAGGATGAGAAACACGCCCCTTGACAGGTATGATGAGGGTGTCATTGGGCACTGCTTCTTGTTCTTCTTCAGTGTCCATGGCCAATACCACTTTCATGAATCTTCCTTATACATGCGAGCATCGTTACAATATGCTTCGATGCCTTTGAAAGGGTAGAGATCTGCAACCTCCTTTTGAACTTCTCCTTTGTCATCGACATATTTGAAGCATTGATGGAGAGTTGAAGGAACAATATTATGTTCATGTAAGAATGGTCTCCCCAGAAGAGCATTGTAGGAACAGCCATGATTGTCTATGATGTAGAAGGTCACCTTCGTGCGGAGATTTCCTATTTGGAGTTTTAGGCGAATCTTGCCCAGAGGCTCACTCCTTCCTTGGTTGAATCCCAATATGGTGGTGATTGTGCTTGAAAGACTATGCACTGGGATCTTCAGTGCATCCAGCATTGTCTTCGGCATTATGCTGAGAGCTGACCCTGGATCTATCAGAATATGATCGACTTTCATCGAGTCGACATATCTTGTATAGTACAGAGGATGGTCATGTCTATTATCCTCCAGCAGCATATCATCCTGAGTGAAAGTGATGTTTGGAATCAGCTCCAACACGCTGTGGCAATGGATGCAAGAGACCGGCTCTGCTTTCGGCTTCTTGAGAAGAGTTAGGCAGGTTTCTGCCTACATCAGAGCTTCACTTAGAGTTTCTCGAGTTTCCTTGGAGAGCCGCAAGAGCTCGAAGATTGACAACCTGGCCGGTGTATTGGCTAATTGAGCCAAGATATCGAAGTTGTACGGCTTCTCAAGTCCAGAAGGAGATGATTTCATCAAAGGTTTGTCGAATCGAACTTTTTGTTTGCCTTTGTCAGCAGCCACCGGCTTGGGGGGAATGGATACTACAACCGGTAAGGATGCATAAGGGATATCCTCATTAGAGACCGGTTGCACTGGAGCAGACTCCGAAGAAGAAGCAGGATTCTCTTGATTTTCGGGAATTTCTCGTAGGTAGGCTTTCCCTGACCTTGTGCCCAGCATGATTTCTTCTTCAACTATGGGGTCAAAAGACACCATGTTGCAGATCTTCGTTTTGCCTTTGGAGCGGTCTTTCTTTTTGGAGGAAGATGGAACTTCAAACTCTGAAGCAAGATCAGGGTGAATCCACATAATCTCACCATTGTCAAGAGACAAGGGGATGAGACCTTCACTTCACGGAGGAAGAAGATTCTCGATTTCGAGAGTAGCCTTGGGAATAGGGATGACACCATGCTGTATCATCTGTGGAGGGAAGTCACCGAACTGTACCGAAACCATGTTTGCAGTAACAGTCTTCTCGTCTTGTTGTAGAGTAACAACACCAGCATTGACGAGCTCTTGAATTTTGCCCTTGAGCACATAGCATGCTCGAGTCGGATGCCCGATGAACCTGTGATAGACACAGTATTTGGGATGATCAGTCTTACCGACTTCATCAGGCTTTTTCGGGTCCGAAAGTTGGAGCTTATTGCTTTTGATTAAGCAATCAAAGATGCCCGCAGTGTCGTTCTCATCAAAGGAGTACTCCACTTTCGGACGTGGTTCCCTTGGTGGAGGGGAAGAAGGAGTAGGAGTAGACGTGGGTGGAGCCACGTTGACCGCCAGAGACTCTTTGCTCTTGAGATTGATATTCAAGGTTTCTTTGTTCTTGCAGTTTTTCTGACGATTACCGCCGCTCGACGTCTGGTGTTCATCCCGGTCTGGGTTAGACATTTGTACCCCCAGCTGTTTAAACTTCTCGACACTCACTTCAGCTGCTTTAGCGTTGACAATGAATGACGGCCAATCGGGGAATTGAGTTGATCCCGTCCATATGCTGATGATAGGCAAAAGGTTTGCCTTGCAGGTGTCTATGGTGACAGCAGCCGGAGTCCCATGAGGCATCTTCAATACTTTTCGGCAGAACCTTTCAATGAAACTCTCAGCGGTTTTATTGTGTTTTTATTTGATTTTGTTGAGGGCCGACATGGTCATGTCATTAATTCCCTCATAGAATCGCTCCAAAAAAATTTGTTTGAGACCCGAGAAGGAGGTGATACAACCATCGGGCAAGCTTCTGTACCAATCGTATGCCACGCCGGCTAAACAGCCGACGAATACTCTGGTAAGAAGAGCGACATTTGGTTGAAGTTGGACAGTCATTACCTCGAAGTGGTTAATGAACTGACTAGGAGAAGTGCTGCCATCAAACAGCAAGATTGTTGGAATCTTGTACTTTGGAGGAAATGGAACTTCCTTCCATTCAACTGGATAGGGTTGTTTGCACTACCAAAATTTATCGTTTTAGCGACGGCCACATCCGTCGCTAAACCGACGGTAATTACTATTAGCGACCGATTGCCGACGGATAATGGCCAAAACAATCCGTCGGCAATCAGCTCGTCGCTAATAACCTTCCGTCACTAAGTTGTCGTCATGGCAACGGAATAGCAACGGCCTTTCGACGTCACATTACGAAGCATTAGCGACGCATTTCTGACGGATTTTCGTCCATTTCAACTATTAAGTACTGAAATGTGTACGCAATAGCGACGTAAAATTCCGTCGGTAACCCGTCGTAACAGCGTATCAGATCGTATCATGAAGTCGCTAATCCGTCGATATTCGTCTGTAACTAACGACGGATATGCGACGGTATTCTGACGGACTATCCGTCGATCAGGTTCTGGAAATGCTTGGCATTTCCAGCACCATGGCGACGGAATAGTAGTCGCTAACACGTCGCTAACGCGACGCCATAGCGACAGATTGCTGATTGATTATCCGTCGCCATGATTCTGAAAATGTCATGCATTTCCAGAACCATGTCGACGGATTGTCCGTCGCTAAGCGGTCGCTAGATAGAGCGACTGATTAGCGGCTGATTATCAGTCGCCCTGGCGACGGATATTCCGTCGCTATTCCGTCGAAGCTTATACCACGAGAACGTTGCCGACGGATAATCCGTCGATCACCCGTCGCTGCCTGGAAACAATTTAAAAACTCTAGATAGCGACGGCTTATCCGTCGAAAACCCGCCGGCAACTGGGAATATCCGTCGCTAAACGGTCACTAGTCCGTCGCTAACTGGGTTTTTTGGGAAAAAAAAAATCGCAGCACTTTCCCTGTTCACAAATATATGCATAAACCAAACCAATATATAATGCACACCAATTATCCAACAATCACACAGACCAAATATATAATGCACACCAACTATCCAAGAATCACATAGACCAAATATGCACATACGACCAATTATCCAAGAATCACAGACCAAACCAAATTAATAGAAAATAAATATCAATTATCCTAAAGAGTAACATAATATCCGGTGCTATAAGCCGATTATAGCACAATTAGTTCAAAGCTCTCACAAATAATCCAAATTTTCTTAATACAACATTTTAAGAAGGAGGAGGTCGATTGTCCATTCCCGTATTCGACCGACGCATATACTCCTCCACAAGGTACGGAGGCAAGGCGTCGTAGACAGTACTCGGAAGTCGGCGAAGCTGCTCTGCGGACATGAGATCCAGGAGTGTCGTCACAGCCGTAGGCGGTAGCACAGGGGCTTCAGGGTTGAAAGAAAGATGGCCCACGGAAGACGGACCGACACCTGCAGTCGACGGACCAGTAGAAGACGGACGAGCACCATCAGCAGACGTACCGACAGCAGCAGACGGACCGGCAGCAGACGGACCGACAGCAGCAGACGCAGGCGGAAAGTGCATGGCAAATTGCTCCCGCAAGGACGACACCGCCTCGTACAGCTGCGTAAGCTGCGACCTAACATCATCGTCTGCCCGGGCCACGGGAGGAGGCGGTATCGGTGGAAATCTCCGCATCGCCAAATGCAATGGCCCTAGGGAGCCGACTCCGTACAGGAACCCTTTCTTAAAGCCGCCGACGGTATCTACGAACAAGTCGTTCCGAGCGGCCAAAGAAGAGGGCGTCCGAAAGGGCGTCGTTTCACCGACATCCTCGGTGTCAGCTAACTGAGTCCGGCTAAGGGCCTCACGATACGCAGTCTATCAAATGAATGTGTTTATATTATAAGATTTACCTAAGTTGTAATCTAAATCCTATGTTTCACTAAGTTAAGTGTGAATCCTAAGTGTACCTAAGTTATAGTCCGAATACTTTTAATTCTAACATTAATCTCATAAACATAAGTACTTACATCAGTCTCCTTGGCCCTCTCGTCGACGAAACTCCTGTCCTTCCATCTTTTGTGCGTATGCTGGAACACGTCGTGCATGGTGACCGATTCTGGCGTCCTTCCCTCCTTCACCGCCCGTTGGACCTGCATACGAAATTTGCGTAGAAACTAATTAACTCCTTTAATTAATAATACCTAATTCGATAGTGAAATAAATTTACGGTTGCTCACCAGATCTGCAAGTGTCGCTGCGTGAGACCATGATCCCCCCGTATGAAGGCCCGCGGCAGATCGGTTCACCTTCGCCTTCTCCGATTTCTCCTTGTACGCAGGGTTATCCATCATGCCTAAGAGGTCCTCATAATAATCCTGTTGGATCCAATTCGGCCTCGTATGCCCCATTTTTAGGTCATGAATTATATCCCGTATCTTCTTCGAGCATGCGCTTCTGTAGGTCCTGCGGATCCCCTCCTCGTGATGGAGGGGCCACCAGTACGTTCTTTAACACAGAAAATCAATTATCACGTAATTTACAAAATGGTTGATTAAAGAATCACATAGACTTAACCAAAAAAATATAGATATATACCCTCAACTCGTCGAGCCAGACGTACTACACGTTTGGGGGCACCGACGTAAAGTTGAGGTAGGGACCGTGGAAGTTAGCCCTGATAATTTCTCCAAGGGCCCTGCCAACATTAAACAGAAAAAACCTACAAAGAAGAAACGACTGGATTATTAACTTGAATAAATGAAAGAAATTTAATAAATTAACTTAAATTTACTTACGAGGTCCCCGCGGGCCATAGCTCTCGTCGGAACTTGCTTCTCGGCCTTTCTGGTGCCGTCGGAGGATCCGCGGGTCCGCGTATGTACTCCCCAGTAATCGGATGAAATCGAGTATGGGGGTACTCTGGGGCCCACTGTGCACTAACTGGGGCATCCCCTCGTGGATCCGCTGCTGGTGGTTCCGATAGCGGATCGGATTCGCTAGCAGATCCGGACTGATACCTCAATGAAGTGGTCGATCGAGGACGGGATGCGTCTGTGCCCGGGGTACTCTCCGGGTCGGGCTCGCTCGATGGGGTCACATCCTGGGAACTTTGAATACGACCACGACCACCAGTACCAGTACGACCACGACCACGACCCGCACCACCACCACCACCACCACCACCACGACCAGCACCAAGACCACGGCCAACCATCATGACCTGTGAATAGAACACATAAACATAATTAACAATATGAAAGTGTAAATGGATATAAAAAACTAAACTAAAATATACATACCACCAGTAGGGAGACGAGTGCCGCCGCGACGAAAAAGACTAGGAGTGCCATCTGCAATAAGTAAATAATCGAATAAAAAAAACATGAATTCACGTAATTGCTTTTATGAGTTCAAACTTAATTCACGTAATTGGAAGTATTTTTACTATACAACAATATTTAACCTAATCATCGTCTTCGTTCTCATCCTCGGCCTCGTCTTCATCATCATCCTCCTCATCCTCATCCGCATCCTCATCCTTATCTTCATCGTCGATTTCATCTGTATCCTCATCCCCATCAAATTCTTCTTCTTCTTCTATTTCTTCTTCTGCCTCAAAATTTGGGACAAGATGCCTCTTTCTCCCCTGGTTGACAGCTAAGTCTTGTGTATCAACCTTTTCCTCCCCTCTATTTTCCTCAACAATATCTTCAACATCTATTGTATCTGAGTGTTGTCCCAAGTATTGGAACTTTTCGATCTGGTCCTCTTGGTATGCTGGGTCTCCAACGTTGAATGTATTTCTAGATTTAATCTTACATACTGCCCACCAGTCAAATCGATCTCTACGACGCCTTGGGTAGCTTGTATAGTAGACTTGAACAGCCTGATTTGCTATCGCAAATGTATCGGACCCTCTATACCTCCTGCGATGATTTATATCGACGAATCCAAATTGTTTATCGATTCTCCAACCGATATTTGGTGTCGTATCGAACCACTCACATTTGAACATCACAATATGCATATCATATGGGCCAGTATATTGTAAATCTACAATATCCCGAAGCACTCCATAATAGTCAAAGTCCGGCTCGTCGTCATAGACGGTGCCTCTTATGCAAACACCGGAATCCTTGGTATTGATATCGTCATTGATAAATTCGACATTTATAGCATTATGAGTTGACTTAAACCTGAAGCCATTAACGACATAGCCTGGCCAAGTCTTTATTTGCTTCTTCGGTCCCAGTGCCAGATAACGAACACTCTTATGAGTGAGTGTTGTTTCAGGCAATAAAACCTGTAAACTAATATTTATAATTTAAATGTTTCAGATTATATATTAATAATCTCAATTATAATCACAGTTACTTACGTATTTGCGAAACCATGACGGAAATGTACAATCAACCTCTCTTTGAAGTCCCTCATCGGTAATATCGGGTCTCCTCATTTTGATTTCATCTCTAAATACACTATTAGAGAAAATAAGAATATATAAGTGTAGTCACTTACTTCATCAAATTCGAGATTATAACGAGTGCAAGTGTACTGACTTACTTCTCCAAATCTCTCACTTCTTGTATGTCACAGTTTAACAAGACATATTGGTGAGCGGCATCATACTCGTCGTCTGTCAACCACCGTCTTTTACTAGCCCCAACAGGCTTGCCCCTTACATTGAATATTCCTCCATCCTCAACGTCCTCGTCATTCCTTTGAGGTCTATTTCGATTTGTCTTAACATGAGTATCGAAATAAATGGAGCAGAAGTTTGAAACCTCTTCGATAAGATATACTTCGCATATCGAAGCCTCTATATGAGCTTTGTTGCCAACTTTCTTCTTTAGATGGTGTAGGTATCTAGAGAGACAAATTATCTTGAGAATTAAGAAAGAATTTTAAAATAAATGGGAATTTAGCTTAAATTATATCGATATTTATGTACCTTTCAAATGGGTACATCCATCGATAATGAACAGATGCACCGACACGGGCTTCGTATGCTAGATGAATCGGTAGATGTTCCATGTTGTCGAAGAAGCCAGGAGAAAATATTTTCTCCAACTTGTAAATTGTTAAGATAATCTTCTCCTCAAGTTCAACCATGTGTTTCACAGTCAACTTAGTTGAACAAATATCCCTAAAAAATATTGATAGTTCGGCCAACGGAACCCATACAGCAGAAGGCAACAACTCTTTCAAAGCAATGGGCAGTAATCTTTCTATAAACACGTGGCAGTCATGACTCTTCATTCCCGTTAGCTTGCGTTCATTGAGGTCAACGCATCTAGACAAATTCGACACATAGCCGTCGGGAAATCTTAAAGTAGATACCCACTTGCAGATTATTAATCTATCTTCCTTGCTTAATGTGTATTGTGCTATCGGCTTACTTAATTGTCCAGCAGCTCCCTTTTGTATCAAGTTCAGATAAGGACGCTTGCATATCTCGGCAATATCTTGTCTTGCTTTTGGATTGTCCTTCGTCTTTCCTTTAATGTCCATGATGGTATTGAAGACATTATCGAACACATTCTTTTCGATATGCATAACATCAAGATTATGCCTTATAAGATTATCTTTCCAATAAGGCAAGTTCCAGAAGATACTCCGTTTGGTCCAGTTATGGGTTTGTCCGAACCCATCGACACGATTGTTCGATGGATCTTCCATTACAGTAGAAAAATCCTTTACATCTTCCCAAATATCGTATCCCGACTGCCTGGCAGGCGGATGAGAAAATTCTTATTTTCCAGCTCTGAATGTGTCCTTGTTCTTTCTCCAAGGATGACTCGCGGGCAGAAATTGACGATGACAATCAAAGAAAGAAGTTTTTCCTCCATGCTTAAGGCGGAACGCCTTACTATTTTGCATGCATATCGGACAAGACAGGGTGCCATGAGTACTCCATCCCGACAGCATACCGTATGCGGAAAAATCATTGATTGTCCACATCAGTGAAGCTCTCATCTGAAAGTTCTGTTTCCTGGAAATATCATACGTCGTGACGCCGATCTCCCACAGCTGTTTTAGCTCATCCACCAACGGCTGTAAATATATATCAATATTCTTCGTCGAATTTTTGGGACCCGATATGATAGCTGTCAAGAACATATAAGGAGTCTTCATACACATCCATGGTGGCAGATTATAAGGGGTCAGAATGACCGGCCAGCAGGAGTATTGAGATCCCGACTGCCCGAAAGGGGCAAATCCATCAGAACATAGCCCCATGCGTACATTTCTGGGCTCTGCAGCAAAATCTGAATGGCGAAAATCAAAATATTTTCACGCCTCTCCATCCGAAAGATGTGACAATTCTCCATCGTCCTTTGTACGTTCTTCGTTGTGCCACATCATGTGTTCTACTGTATTCTGAGACATATACATCCTCTGCAAGCGCTTCGTAATCGACAAGTAATGCATATACTTGTAAGGACGTCGTTTTCTAGTTGACTTTCCTTTTCCCCTGACTTCCTTGTAACGATACGCATTACAGAAGCGGCAACTTTCTACATCCTCGTTCTCCTTGTAGTACAACATGCATCCGTTGTGACAACAATCTATCTTGTCGTACCCCAGTCCCAGTTGTCGGACCATCATCTTCGACTTGTAGAAGTTTTTTGGAAGCTCTTTTGATTCCTTCGGTAACACCTCCTTCATTAGTTGTGTAATCCGATCATAGCAAGTTTGTGGCAAGTTAAAATCAGACTTTATGTTCAACAACCGTATCGTCACTGACAGTACGGAATGTGGATCACAACCAGGATATAAAGAAGTTTCAGCATCCTGAAACATATCATAGAACTCCTTCGCCTCGGGATTAGGATCCTCCGGATCAAAATTAGGCCCTGCCGCGTCGTACACCATATCTCGTGCAAGGTTCTGCACGTCTCCATAATCAACGGAGCATTCATCGACGACAAAATTCGTTACAGCATTATCATCAAAAGCATAAGTAGCAGCATTCGCAACCTGTCTTTCGGCATATAGTTCACCTTGCGATGACCACAGGCCGTAATCACGTACGAAACCCTTACGGGTCAAATGATCTCTTACACTCACCACTTCTTCGTAACGTCTATTGCGACAATTACGACATGGACACTTAATTTTGTTACTGTCCATAAACTGAGCTTTGCTCATGGCATACTTAAGAAACACTTCCACGCCTGCCTGAAAATCGTCACTCACACCTATTCTGCTCTCGTGTTGTCGTTTGTACATCCATGTACGATCAACGAAATAATGATCCATCACAGATTAGATGTAAAAATCTGTATAGTAAGACAAACTAAACAGAATTAGTATATAATCATGTAACTGGTGGATCCGCTAGTATTCTAGCTCGAGAAGAGAAAAATATAAATACAGTTGTTACTAATAGTTCGATACCGATAGTGCGATACCGATACCGATACCGATAGTACGATACCGATACCGATACCGATAGTTCGATACCGATAGTTCGATACCGATAGTGTGATACCAATACCGATAGTGCGATACCGATACCGATACCGATAGTTCGATACCGATAGCATGGTTTAAAGTATCGGCCGATACCGATCCGATACGGCCGATACCGATACGGTTTGGCATGGTCCGATCCGATACCGACCGATACCAAATATTGACCGATACCGACTATGGGGGTCTTTGTTCCGGTCAATTCGGCAAAACCAATCGGTAAGGGTGACTACTATTTCATATAATTTCAAAACTACTAAGAAATAACGCTGAAATACTTAAAATTATGCCTAAATGTATAAAATATATGTTTTTAAATGTAAATAATTTATTAATAATTATTTGTTTTCCGATACCAAAGTCCGATACTCCGATACGATACCGCCGATACTACCGATATCGCCGATACCAATACTCATATGAATAGTCCGAAACCGATTCCGATACCGATTGTGAACCTTGACCGATAGTGCGATACCGATACCGATAGTGCGATACCGATACCAAACCGAGTCAATCTATCTATTTCTAAATTGCAAGTGTCCACTTCTAGGATTTGGGAGCTATATCCTAAATATCTAGTCTAAAATTAACTTGGTTAGGATACTAGAGTGTCCTTATTATCTAGCAAGCACTACCTTAGTCTAGTCACACTAGCATTAATTACCTATAATTCCTACCATGTCTATAATCAAACATTACACACCAAGCCGTCCTGCATGCTAATTATAATAGGCACATATATATGTATATCACAGTTAGATTTATAGACCATGAACCCAAACACTGACTTATGCAGATGAAGAACTCGCACTGTCCTTGACACAGTGAACATATACACCATGAACCCATACTCTATATTCACATTTACTAATCCAAACACCACCAAACTAATGGATAACACCCAATATGGATAACACATTATTTAGCCAATATATAAACTTAGATGAATTTGATAAGCAAAGCCCCCCGCCGCCCCCGACCAAAGCCCGCCGCCCCAAGCCTGCCGCCCAGCCCCCCGCCGCCCCCGCCCCAAGCCCGCCGCCCAGCCCCCGACGCCCCCGCCCCAAGCCCGCCGCCCAGCCCCCGACGCCCCCGCCCCAAGCCCGCCGCCGAGGCCCCGACGCCCCCGCCCCAAGCTAGCCGTCCAGTCCCCGACGCCCCCGCCGCAAGCCAGCCGCCCAGCCCCCGACGCCCCCGCCCCAAGCCCGAATGTCCCCAAGCCCGCCGCCCCCGCTGCCTCTACGTCGACACCGCGACACAGAGAGAGAGAGAGGAGAGAGGGAGAGAGGGGATACCTTCGGGAGAGAGAGAGGAGAGGACGCCGTCGCCGTTCACCGAAGCCGCGCGAGAGAGAGAGAGAGACAGAGAGAGAGAGAGAGACAGAGAGAGAGAGAGAGAGAGAGAGAGAGGAGAGAGATTGAATTTGGGAGGAATGCCAAAAGTTCCCTCCGCCTTTTTATTTAAGTCTGGAACGTAAATTTAGCGACGGCATCGCGACTGCTAATAATCCGTCGCCAGGTAGTCGCTATTATTGATTATCCGACTGAATATCCGTCGCTACGTAGTCGAAGATATGTCCCGCCAATTCTCTACACAATTCCCGCCAAATAATCGACTACGTGGCGACGACCGGAGATCCGTCGCTATAACACCGACACTCTAGCGACGGATGCGCGACCTTTCCTCCCCCTAAAATTAAAATAAAATGGCAAATGCTTGTAGTCGGTAATCCGTCGCTGAGCGGCCACGAAACCGTCGCTAATACCGACGGAATAATTCCGTCGCTAATTCTCCGTCGCTAAATGAGCGTATTTTGGTAGTATTGATCCCTAATCCCTGCAGGTTATCCTTTTCTTTGAAGGCCTCCAATTGAGTGCGTAAAAACTTGACAGCTTCATTAGCATCTTCCGATGACGAAGAAGGAACAGGCTGAATGACAGTGTTGGGAGGAGGAACAGCATGGTAAGAGCTACCCCCAGCTCCTGACTGACTGGGTGTAGGTTGAACTTGTACAGGGGATATTTGAGGAGACACTACCCCCAGTCCTGGATTGACAGGCACCGACGATGCTATGATCTCGAGATTTGCAGCAGGTACTGTCGGTGGTACTGTATGTTGGGCCACAATGATAGAATGCATACTGGCGACCATTTCAGCCATAGTCTTCAATTTGTCTTCTAGTGCAGCAATTCGTTGTTTTTGATTAACCGAACTAGAAGCATCCGGGTCTTCAGTGACAGTATAAGCTGTCACTTCTCTAGGTACAGTAGAGGACACTGTCTGTTCAGAGCTTTCACTGTATGCATCATAATCAGAGAAGGAGTCATCTCCTGAATGAGAAGTAGGAAGATGACCAGAAGGATCTTGAAGAAGATTCCTTTGACCGATTGTATCTCGGCTTCGGGAACGGGTATGTCGAAATACTCCTTCAGAAGAATCTTGGAGTAAATCTAAATACCGCTGGCTGGGTCGGAGAGGCTTGCCGTGCTTGGAGCACTTTCTACCCCCAGTGTCTCGAGAGGCTATGTTGACAGAAGCATACAACACTTCATCTTCATCTTCTAACATTGGTTCTGTAGTTGCAAAGTTCAGACGATTGAAGATAGATCATTTTGTTGTCTGGCAACAACACTGGATGACCACCTTGTGATTACAATGGTGCTCGGGTGGTTGCACTGAAGGTGTTGAGGCATTGTCCCGCTTTTGCCTGAGGTGCTCTCGGAGGTCGGAAACCATGCCACGACGGGAAACAGTTCGAGGGATGTGTTCTTTGATAATATTCGAAACATGGTTCCGGTTCTTCAGATATTTTGTCCCCTGTGTGTACAAGGAAGTGCTCACCTCATTGGCATAGGTGTCAGGATTTTTGATCCTGGAAGTTTGCCTTTGATGCAAGTTCGTCTTCGCCATTGGCTGTTTACGTTTTACCGAAGTTGGCCTATTGAGATAACTTCGTAAATCAGCAAACTCACCCCCGGGGGTTTCCGTCTGAGACACCAGTAATTTCTCTTGCTTTGAACGGGATATCTGAAGAGTTGGGAGGTTTTGGAATTCCGCTACCGGAGTAGGCAGAATACCTCTTTGATCAGTACAGTTGACAAAACTCTTGTTTGAGAGGGTTCTAGTACTGAGTGGGGCCGAGGCACGTTCAGATGGATCTTCCGCGGTAAAAATCGAAGAAGACTGAGAAAATACCAAAGGGCCTTTTCCTTTGTTTTGTGAAGAAGGGTTAGCTAAAAAGCGTTTCCCTCTGCTGTCTTCCACGTTCTGGAACGAGAAAGATTGAGAAAAGACCAACGGGCCCTTTCCGTTGTTCTGGGGAGGAGGAGGAATAGCCAACAGACTACCCCCAGTGGATTGCGCTGGAGCAACTGGGTGCTTAGGGAGAGAAACAGAAACTTTTCCCTTGCAGTGAGAAGAAGAGATATTAGCCAAAGGGTTGTCTCTCTTGGACTGCGCAGGCACAGCTTGTGCAGCATTTAGGGTGGTGGTGTGCGCTCTGGCCGATTGCGCATGAGGAGTTCTGGCAGATGACTTGCTGGCCACAGTCCCTGTGGTTTGTGCAGCAGGAGTTCTGGCTACAGAGTGCTTGGGTTGTACTTTGGTTGCTGGAGTAGTAGACTGCGCAGGAAGAGTGGCAGCCAACTACGCCAGAGGAAGGAGAGTCTTACACTTAGCCAGGGCAGCATATGAAGTGGTTTGTGCACTGGCAAGAGCAGATTACGCATGAGAAGTAGAGGCAGATTATGCAACAGCAGAGACAACAGCCTTGGAAGTAAAGATGGTAGACTGTACAGCAGTCTTGGTGGCAGAATCAGCAGACTGCGTAGCAGTCTTGGTAGGAGAACTGACAGACTGTACAGCAGTCTTGGAGACCCACATTGGGCGCACTTTACTTATGGCAGAAGTTGTTGCAGTGCGAGGGGTGGTCCTGGAGTTGATCATTGTCTCGTAGGCCGTCTGGTTAACCTTTACAACCAGCGTCTTCTGCGTCTTTCCGATAGACGCAACGTCACATTGAGTTGTCACTTCCTCGTCGGAGGAGAAAGTCGTCCCCAGCAGAGTCGCCATTTTATTTACAAAAACAAAAGTATGAACTTTATTTCACAAACTTTGTAAAGAAGATTATAAGAATTCTGGGAAAGTACAACTGTAGGAATCTGATCTAGATGACGATCGCTTTATCCCTTGGACGATGTGAACTTTGAAGACGATAGCCTCTGAAGTTGAAGGCAAAAGCCTCTGAAGTTGAAGACAAAAGCCTCTGAAGAAAGTAGCAGCACTTTGGCAAGAACTCCTGATCTCTCTGATCTTGATTCTGAATTTTTGATTTTTACGTGACATCCTCTTGAAATGAAGACTTGAAACTCTATTTATAGAGTTCTGGAAATAACTAAATTTTAGTTATTCTGAATGGCGCAAGCTAGATTGCGCATGCACTGGATTGCGCAGCATTAGACAGTGCTGGCAGTTGTTTGATCGTGGGCCAACTGTCTTGGACACATGGCATCATTTGATTGAATTGTGCATGATCGTGTACAGACGATTGCCACGTGATGAGCAATTGATGGCATAAAGGCCGCATGTACATTTGTCAGTTGTCTTGATGAAGTACGCCACATAAATTATGCTGACTTCAGATTGTGCTGGGATGGACCGCGCAGCAGAGAGTCTGGCAGATTGCGCTGCATGTACAGCTGTCCTCGAGGGCTGTACTGCATGATAAATAAACAATTTCCTCGTTCTTTGTGCTGTCAGTTGTCAGAAGATTTGATTCTGTCTTATAATGATGACAAGGCCACGTCAGCTTGCGCACTTGGATGAGTGCGCAGTTCAGTCTGCGCAATCAAGATGGTGCGCAATCTGTCTTCTGCGCAGTTCATTTGAAGGATGCATTTTTTATTTTCATGACTTTGTTGATGAGTGCAACTTGATTTTTTAGGGCCTACAATGAGTGTGCATAAAGTTGTGACTTAATTTGCAAAGGGTCGATACGGGGTATCTCGATGGATACGCACTGATTTTGTCGCACACATGCAACGAAATCGGGTTCCGTCAGTTCCCACACGTCGACAACATCCATACGCGCCTTTTGATGCGTATAGTGCGCGCTCACGTCGCCTGTTTGTCGGGACGCACGCCGTATCGGGTGTTTTTCTACCTTTTTGAAAACAAAATTTATAATTTTTCGGAAAACTTTAACAACGTGTAACTTTCTACATACTAGATGAAAAGTGAATCTAGAAGGTGCGTTACAATCTCGGTTATGTTGTTATTCTCTGCCATCAATTAGTTTCTACAAACTCCTATTATACAGAAATAAAAGTGGCCGACAAGTTGGTGTTTCAAAACAGTTTTTAATATTACAGAAAAGTGATTTTTCTCCAACTTTGTCTCAATTTTTCGAGCAAGTTGGATGGCCATGTCGAAATCCACCTAGGGGATCTCGAAGAGGGTCATGTGGGCTTTCTACACGAATTTACGAATCGAAAATCGGAGTAGAATTGACAGAGAAATTAATCGGAAAAGTGGGTTACCTTAAAGTGGGAATCTGTTATTGCTGTTGTTGTTGTCGTCGTCGTCGTTTCCGTCGCTGCTGTCGCGGGGTGTTGCTGTGCTCGCGGAGGGGAGGAGTTGGCCGAAGGTGGAGGAGAGAGGAGGAGGAAAGTGGAGGAAGAAAATTAGGTTTTCCGAGTTAACATATATATATATATATATATATATATATATATGTGTGTGTGTGTGTGTGTGTGTGTGTGTGTGTGTGTGTGTGTGTGTGTATATATAAGGTTTTGGGGGGTTTTCGAACTAATGTAGCTGCTGCTACTCGCGGCTTCTTCTTTGTAGGGTGGGTGCACTTGGGTATTGCTGTTGCTTTTCTTATGGTGGGCAGTTGATATTGTTGTTGCTTTTCTTGTTTGCATGCGTATGGGTGGTCGGGTGGGGCCGATCACCCCTTTATGATTTTTTTTCTTTCTTTTTTTTTCTAATCTTTTCTTTTAATAACTTTATATATATATATATATATATATATATATATATATATATATATATATATATATATATATATATATATATATATATATATATATATGTATACAACATAATCTATTAAAATCCAATAACAATTTAAATGACACTTATCCAATATTTAATATATTTAAACATACCTATATATATATCAATTCAATCAACTTAAAATAATAATAACATCTTAATAAGCATATTTATTAATTTTTCATAAAAATAAATTTAATATTAATAAAATAATAAAAATTGTTCCAACGTGTGAACTTTACCACACACCCTCATTTGGGCCCAGAAAAATGTACCATTTTTGTAACACATTATTAAATAATAAAAACGTAAATTTTTGTACCACAAATTAATATTTAGAAAATATTCCCCCAAACCTTAAAATAAATTAAGAAATATTTTACACCCATAAAATATGCATCCATGGTCGTCATTGATCACACCACCTGTCT
>JANAVB010031215.1:3871202-3893702 GCA_029216955.1 Iris pallida | reverse complement strand
CGGACGACGTAGTGGGCTTAGACTTGGAGACCTTGGTCCAGCAGGGCTTAGCTCCGCCTGACGAGACTTTACCTATTGCTTAGTTAGAGTTATTTGTACTGGATCTTGTCTCCAGTTACTTTCGAGACTGTTATATTTTGGCTTGTATTAGAGACTTGGACTTGGACTTGTATATTATTTGTGTTTGGACTTGACATGTTATATTTTATTATCATGTTGTCTTTATCTTTCAGTCATTACTTTATCATCTTAGAGTTGTGATTGAGCACTCATATATATTTATTGCTTGTCCTCCGTTCGGAGTTGTCCATATTCTCGACAGGTTTTTGATATATATATAAACTGTTGTTAGAGTAGAAAATCTACAGCGTTCAACGCCGTTTTTACGGTGAGGGCTGGGCGTTGTCACGTACACGTGCCCTTATAGCGGGTGCGGGTCGTGACAATACTGGCTGTTTTTCTAGCCTAATTTCCAACATTTTGGAAGTGTCAAATAATTTATTATAATCAGCTGTTAGGGCATCATTCCTAATCAGTGCATTGATACTCTTCTTCTTCTTGATTTGATAATCTTCTTATAGCTGAGCTATGGTCTTATCTTTTTCTTCAAGAGTGCGTGATACTTCGTATAATTGTAACTTGATAGAAGCTAACTCACCAGTCTCACTAGAGGGTTGATTTTCTCTAACATCTTCTAATAGTAGGGTCAGTCTTTCTACCTCAAGTTTATGTTCCTTGAGTACCTTCTTAGAAGTGTTCTATTTGCCTAGCAATTTTTTATGGTCTTCTAGGAGGTCACTAAAAGTATCACCTAGCTCCTTGAAAGTAAAGTCTTCATATATAGGGTTAGTAGTTACCTGATCGAATGTAGTGCCCCGCTTCTCACGGTCCACTATGTAATACCCACTGCTTGTTGACTCAATCTTGAACTTAGTATTGGGGAAACCTTTGCTGGTATCGATTCATCAAAGATGAAATGCAATGAACCTTTCCAACTAATGGATCGGCTTCTATTGAAATAAATCCAAGAGTTTTCATTGTATGTTTCTTTCGTTGCTTGGTTTTGATGAATGCATTTTTGTGTTAGTTTTCAATGATTGATTTTCATTATTCGCTTTCATCGTATTTCGCATTCATTCTGAATCTTGAGAGAAAGAGACCGAAGTATGCTAATCAAATATTGGTGCCAATGTAGGACGCATAGGAGGTACGTGAACGGCGTGTGAAGTCCCTCCTTCTCTTGATTAAGATTCATTTTGGTGAGTTGCTTTGACCGGGCTTACGTTTATCTCCATACCCTAATAAAAATGATCTCTAATCCACTCTTCTGTTGCGTCCCTCTGATCAATGATACCGAACCAACAAAAGATAAGAAAAAAAAATGAATCAGAAGCTAAATCAAATAACTGTTGCCTTACTCATTTCAATATGAATGCTTATATGCTCTCTTATTATGCTATAAAGATATTTCTGTTAATGTTGCTAAAGTTACATGATAGAGATGATACGGCTTGTCGTATAGAGATGAGAGATGAGAGCAATATGAAAAGTCGGAAATATTGCTCAGTTGTTATAATAGAGATTTATATGATAGAGTTGCATTCTCGCATTGGTCCTGGACAACTTGTGCACAAGTAAAGAATCTCCACGATCGGTTCTGGCGCCAGGACCGTTCGGCCTGGGGGGATTAGAGTAACACCCTGAGGTAAAGAAACCTCGCGATCAGAAGGGTGTATAGAGTGTCCACTAGCGACGAGCTGAACCAAATAGTCACAGCGGCTAATCACGGGAAATGACCCGTGGACCAACATGTAGTTAGGTGCATGCATATAATCAGAGTTATTGTAAACCTAACACTAAATGCAGAGTTGGATAGTAGGCTATATATATATATATATATATATATATATATATATATATATATATATATATATATATATATATATATTGTGATAATCCATGTCTTTTACAGGGATGGATCGACGATCATGGGTAAGAATCACTATATAAGTCATGATCTCTTGTTTATGTTTCTTATCATAAATTGCTAAAAAGAACCTGGGCAATTAAAAAAGATCACTAATAAATATCTGCTAGCTCTACATGTTGATTTAGTACAGATTTATATGAGTTCAGCTAAAAGTAGCTTGCCAGGACATGGTGTGTACTGACCCATATTATGGGCATCATTTCAGATAGCAAGAAGATAGGGGGATTTTAGATGAGGCGCTAAAGCTCGTCCAGTCCAGTAGAACTTGTGGATAGCCTGAAGCTATTTTCATTTCAAGTCAAGTTACAAGTTTTCCTTTGAAGGTGTCTTTATATTTCGAGTATGTAATAAAGGGATATGATGTATGGGCATTATGTCAATTTTTAAAAGAGTTTCAAAGAGAGATATGTAAGCCAAGCTATGGCATTTTGAGTCGCAAAGCTTTGTACTTGTATACTTATCAAGTTATCAATAAAATGAAGTATTTCTATTTCAAATCTATGTGTCCAATATTTGGTTTTCTGTAATTAAATGTATTGCATGCGTGTGTTTTTCTTTGTCTAGTTGTATTGTGCAAGTACTGGCCTTGTGCAAGCACAACTTAGGCTTGCATGGCATCACACCTTAGCGAGGATGAACGATCCCGCAGGGATCAAAGCGAGGACGAATAACCCTAGTGGGATTGGGGCGTGACATAATTGTATCAGAGCACGGCTTTACGTCCTTGGCCTTTTTCAAATATCGATTTCAAAAAAGTATATAAAAGTATTTTTGATGGATTTCAAAGGTCCCGATTTCGAGTTATGAAAACCAATGTCCCATATAATAAGTCTATAATATTTTATGAGACTGACAAAAGTTACACTCTTTTGTAAAGGTATGGCTCTTCGACCATCTGGCTCGACCGATCTGGTAGAACATATTTTGGCTATGATGGAAACTCAGCAGAAGAAAGTTAAGGAACGTAGCATGGCGCAACAAGCCCTAATGGAAACTCAGCGAAAGGAAGCTGAGGACTATAGCATGGACCAACAAAGGCAGCTGGATGCCTTAGCCCGAATCGTATCTTCGCTTGCGGGCAATCATGATACCACTGTAGCGAACAATCCAACTGGTACTCCCAAGATTGGGTGCGTAGATGGTGACGAGCTCTGCCAGCGCACAAGAAGTCATCTTTTAGGCCAAAGGACTTCTTGGATGCGAAACTGTCACGATCCGCACCCGCTTTTCGGGATACGAGTGTGTGTCCAAGCCAGCCTACGCCGTAGAGTCGACGGTAGAACGCTGTCAAGCCCGCAATAAATAAATGCTCAAAATAGGCTTTATTGCTCATTCACATTTCTAATAGATTACAACATTTACAAGAATTATATTCAAAGAAAATATAATGTTCTTACATATTTGAAATGACTACAACACAACTATCTAATATCTAGGTTTGGCCTGCAAATACACCCGAATCTTCCAATGCTAAAGAAGTCACGGCTAACTTGAAAAATGTTGGTTTCCAATCAGGAATGGAACAAGCACACAAACCGACGGCAATGCAAAAATATAATAGAATTTATAAGACATGAAAATAACATATTTGAAATGAAACTAGAAAATAACTGATGTCATGGCATGTCTAGAAAGAAAGTAGATAACTCTACAACATGATGTTTCAACTAGAAAAAAACATATAAACATGGTGACATGGCAAGTGGTGAACAAACAAGGAAAACAAGTAAAAGGCAACTATCTATATGTTTTGAAATATCTTGTTCGACATGTGAACGACTAAGGGATAAATCCGGCACCCCCTACGTGAATTGTGCGACTGCTAGTAGTCAAGAATAGACATTTTGGAGATGTTTCTGGGTAGTCCACATGTCTACTATGATATTTTTGCCGTCCAGCTAGTACTCATGGAATCAAGTCGCAAGCATGGTAATCATGTAAATGACAGCCAAGAAGTATAAGCAAATCCATGATACTAATCCGTGTGACAACGTGTCATCAAGCAAGAGAGCATATGTATAAACATGAAATGGAAACTACTATGAATCGAAAGCAATCAGAAAGTGCACTTGCCTGAATCCTTGCACAAACCGTAGTCACAAGTCGAGGATGAGGGGATTGTCAATCTAGAAGCTGTCAACCTATAACATATATCGTACCACGAACCATGCACGAAAACCACAAGTCAATTATAATGTTCTAGTTCTAAATTCATGGAATAAGTGGCTAATGGGTTAACTAATCTAATATTAGTTAATTCTAGAATAAATTACTTAAAAACCTAATTTAACCTAATAATAATTGGAATATAATCTAAACATGGAAGTTTGGCCAAAAAAAGTTATGTTTCCAATTTTGGAAACCATGGCACACAAATCGAGTCGTACCGTTGACTGTCTAGTCAAACATCGTGAACTCTAGATTTTGAAAATGCACCTTGGTAGATTTCAGCGCCACAAGTGCGCTGGAATTAACCATGCCACAAATTCACGTTTTGGTCAAAAGATATCGCCGTTATGGCTAATCATGACCAAAACGGTGATTCACCGATCAATTCTGAGTTTAATATATAACTAAAATACTAGATGAATGAATTAATTTCTGAGAAAAATATATACCGTAGAGCTCTGTGTTAGCTTTCCGAAACTTCAAACGGTTCGTGATTTTGATTTCTGGTTCTTCCGAAATCTCGAAAACACCAAAACGTGTCAAGTTTCGGACAACCAACACTCTACGAATTTTACAGAAATTAAGGTTCAGAGATAATAAAAATAAATTATATATTCGAAAAGTATACCTCAATACGAATCCAAAAAAAATGGCACGCAAAAAGGAGGTCGGAGTTGTCCGCAATCGCCTCGGGAAGTCAGAGACTCTCAAGATAAAAAACTGCTCAAAGTCGGCTGAAGGAAAATAGGGTTTCTGATTTCCAGAAACTATATATATATATATATATATATATATATATATATATATATATATATATATATATATATATATATATATATATATATGCAGTTGTTGTGCCGCTGACAGCTGGGCCCCGCTCAGTTGGCCCAAGCGGCTGATGGGTGGGCCCCAGTGCTGACTGGGTATAGGTGACTGGGTATTTATTTTCCAGAAATTGGTTTAAATTCAATTCTAAGCCAAATAAATTCAAATAAAATTCTAAAAATTCCAGAAAAAATCTAGAAAATTCTAGAAAATATATTTAACCTTCTAGAATATAAATAAAAATACTTTACCTCATATTAGTCCCAAATGGCCTCATAATAAATATTGGAAGCCTTTAAAAATATATAACCTTAATAAATAAATACTTAAGAATTCCCAAAAATTATGAAAAAATTCTAGAAAATATTAAATAGTATAATGAACCCTAAAAAAACATTTGGGGTCAATATTTGCTCTTAGGCTAGCACAATAAATTCCTGGAGTCCTAGAAAATAGGTTTTTCCTATATTTAATTATCAAAGTAATTCCAGAAAATAACAAAAAAATCCACAAAATTTAGAAAATAGTTTTTGAGGTCCTAGGACCTAAATAAAATACTTGATCCCAAAAATAACCCCGAATGGCCATATGGTAAATCATGAAATTCAATAAAATATATAAATCTTCACAAAATAGATATTTAGAAATTATCTAAAATATCTAAAAATTATGATAAACTATATAATAGCTAAATAATGCTTACTAAGGTCCAAATGACCATAAAAGTAAATCGTAATCAAATAAAAAATAAAAAAATAAAAAATCGGGAAGTGGACTTACAAATCTACCCACCTTAGAAATAAATTCGTCCTCGAATTTAAGGGTTTACTAGGATAGAGGAACTGGATTGATCGATAAAAAAAGTTAGTAAGAAATTTTGATAAATTAAAATTAAAAATTAAAAGAAAAGAAAAGTCTTTATTAATATCATTTATCAGTTAGGGTGAAAAATAGAATAAGTAGATATCGGTGGCTTTGTGTTGGGACCTTAGGCTATAGTCTTGGGTCCTTACATAAAACTAATAATAACCTTAAGGATAATTCATCAGTGGAAGACTATACCCATCTTAGAAATTTTTTCCTTGAAATTTCGAAAAACACGATTAGTCATGAGTGAGAATATAGTCAAGTAATGATATGATCAATGATCAAAATGAGTTAGATCGTGGATAAGGTCGAACCCCAAGAAAAGATGTTACGTGGCAGGATTAAAGTATAATCAAAAGGACTAAACAAGAAAGTTATCAGGTACGACTAATTATTGTTGGAATTATATAGGTGCGGTCACTATCAAAATTTAGTCAAGGTCAAAACATGGTTAAATCATTTAGATTCAAGTAAGATACGGTCACGATCACAGTTAATCATGCGGGTCATTCTAGCATTATCAAAATTCAAAATATTTGGCACGAATATGAACATGTTGAAGATAGTCATGATCATAGTAGAAATTTAGATATTAGCGATAATTGAGTCGTATTATAGGCATGATTAACTGGTTAAGCAAAATTCATTTAGGCATGATTATAGAATCAAAATTTAGGAAAACTTATGAATTGGCACGATCGAAGTATAAAAGTAGTCTAGTCGTAATCGAAATTATTTAAGGATGATCAAAACAAAATCGTTTCGATACGCTTAAATATTTATCCATAATCATTTAGGCACGAGTTTTAGAACCCAAAATCTAGCTATATTTTAGGAATCTAGGGGAAGGAAATCAAAATAGGTTTAAAAATGACGATTCAAAAAATAGAAGGAGAAGGGAAAAGGAAGAACAACCAGTTTATTGAGAAGATGGTAACTAGAAATAAGGTACAAGTCAATTTGAAAACTTAATAGTCATATACCAGTAAAAGATGTAGCATCTATGGTATTCGAAACTCGTACACATATCCGAAGTCACTTTACCAAAAATTTATGCCTCGCAGTGTACAGCTAGTTGCAATAAACTCTTGGTTCCACAACTTAAGTAATGATACGGTAACGAATACCCTATCAACTCTATCTAATCTTGATATAACAACTCAAGGATGAAATAGGACAACCAAGACATAGTTTTAATAATGCTCGATCTCCCACGCTTATTTGGAATTACTTCAACTTAGGGGTCATGTCTCGCCAGTGCGCTACTGGCTGCAGTGAACCCTTAGTCTTTATAATTCAAATAAATGGTGACAGTCCGCTGCTGTCTTGCCATTATGAGTCATCAAAAATTATTCTAACTATATTTATAAATTTTCAAAGAAGCTTCTAGAATTCCAACAAATTGATCATGATAGAAAGGTGTAAGTATCTGTCCTTGAAGAAAATAACAATTTTAAATAAAATGATCACTTAGATATCAATGTTGAAGACCAAACGATCGATTATGAAGGTGGTTGAACAAAAGAGAACAAGAGATTCCAATTTTTATTTCTCTAGTATTCAAGAATCGAAGGAAACACATGCGTATCTTAAATTTCAACAAATCTAGCACGGAATAAACATATGGATATGTTACGATCATGTTAGGCTCAAACACAATGGATGAAGTTAAAACAATATTTCTTAGAAAGATAGATTACTATGGCTAATAGGAAATAAATGGGCAATACAACTTTTATGATATGACGATGGTGGTTAGATGGGAGAAAATAAAATTGCACAATGATTAGGAATGAGGGAGGCCTAGATTACCAAACGAAGAGTCTACCCACCTTGGGCCATACCCTCGTATTAAATAAAACCAATATTCTTCTAGGAGGATCCTTAAGTTATATAATAGGGTTTAGAATTCAATAAATTTCTACGTAAATCACTGGCATATATAGCAACCTTAACTACCCAAGCAGTCAGTTGAATAAGGGTTTCCTATTCCTAGTCCTTCTCCTGAAATTAAATTAGTCCTAATTGTGAATGAGCATTTTCCTAGTCGCAGGCTCATTGTAGTACGACTAATATGGTACTACTACGAGTTCGCATAATTTGAGAAAACTGACCTGTATGGGCCACAACAAAAACTTGTCACGACCCGTACCCACTTTTCGGGATACGAGTGCGTGTCCAAACCAGCCTACGCCGCAGAGTCGACGGTAGAACGCTGTCAAGCCCGCAATAAATTAATGCTCAAAATAGACTTTATTGCTCATTCATATTTCTAATAGATTATAACATTTACAAGAATTATATTCAAAGAAAATACAATGTTCTTACATATTTGAAATGACTACAACACAACTATCTAATCTCTAGGTTTGGCCTGCAAATACACCCGAATCTTCCAATGCTAAAGAAGTCACGGCTAACTTGAAAAATGTTGGTTTCCAATCAGGAATGGAACAAGCACACAAACCGACGGCAATGCAAAAATATAATAGAATTTATAAGACATGAAAATAACATATGTGAAATAAAACTAGAAAATAACTGATGTCATGGCATGTCTAGATAACTCTACAACATGATGTTTCAACTAGAGAAAAACATATAAACATGGTGACATGGCAAGTGGTGAACACACAAGGAAAACAAGTAAAAGGCAACTATCTATGTGTTTTGAAATATCTTGTTCGACATGTGAACGACCAAAGGATAAATCCGGCACCCCACACGTGAATTGTGCGACTGCTAGTAGTCAAGAATAGACATTTTGGGGATATTTCTGGGTAGTCCACATGTCTACTATGATATTTTCCCGCCCAGCTAGTATTCATGGAATCAAGTCGCAATCATGGTAATCATGTTAATGACAGTCAAGAAGTATAAGCAAATCCATGATACTAATCTGTGTGACAACGTGTCATCAAGCAAGAGAGCATATGTATAAACATGAAATGTGAACTACTATGAATCGAAAGCAATCAGAAAGTGCACTTGATCTCTTGTTTATGTTTCGAAAGCAATAGACATTTTTCTAGGTAAGAATTACTATATAAGTGATGATCTCTTGTTTACGTTTCTTATCATAAATTACTAAAAAGAACCTAGACAAGTAGAAAGATCACTATTAAATCTTTGGTAGCTCTACATGTTTATTTACTACAGATTTATGTGAGTTCGACCAAAAGTCGCTCACCAGTACATGATGGGTACTGATCCACGTTGTGGATATCATTTTAGATAGCAAGTGTAGGAACGAAATCGTAAAGCAGAATACTCTAGAGGGGAGGTGATTAGAGTAGGCAGCAGAATATTGCTAATTAAAAACTTGTTAGCAGTTAGATCACAGATATAAGAATAATCACAAAAGTAAATAACAGAAATTAAAAGTGATCAGAAGGCAAACGTAAACACCGAGATTTATACTGGTTTTCCTCTTGTGAGGACTAGTCCAGTCGAAAGAACTCTAGCTTCCAGTTGAATCCACTATTGGAAAATCCCGCAAGTTTTCATACGAAGTCCTTGCAACTTCTACAGACGCGAGCTTTGATACGAAGAACTCGACCAACTTCAATTGTGAAGAGTTGTATATTCTATCAAGCCTCTAATTACAATCGCTCTGAAACTTCTAGACCGTACCGCACTGGCAAATTGACTAGAGGATTGTAACTGGCTTAGGATTTAAAAATGAAAGCTTTTAGAACTCTTTGGAAGAATGTAAGCTCAGGAAGAGAAGAGATTGAAAGTGAATTGGTGATTTAAAATGATCGAAATACTTCTCTATTTATAGTTTTTCCAAAGACAGAACTCTGACAGAATTCGGCCAGAATTCGGATAGAACTCTTTGTAACAAACCGCAACTGAAGGATGACCAAGTTCAAAAACCCAACGTTCACTAACGTTCCAAATGTCCGAACTCTGGCCGAACTCTGGCCGAACTCGGGCCGTGTTCTGCTGGGGTTCTGTCAGTTCATTTTAGAAAATAAATTTTGGCTTTTTGAAAAATCCTTCAGAAGCTTTTTGTAAATAGAATATTTTTCAAAAACGTAGGTCATTTGTAAAAGAATATGATGGTTTTAAAAATATTTTCGGATAGCCTATTTGCCAGTACGACTCGGTATACAATGTATTTCTAGACTCAATAAAATAAAAAATTACATTGCTTAACAGAAAGTACACTTTGAATGGCAAATGGCTTCAGTCTTGAACATTGTTGATATCCATTGTTGAGCAGTGTCCAAAACGTCGTAGGTAAACATCTGAGTTGACTTGTATTTATATCGAGACAGAGTTTGATCAATTATTAAAATCAGGTTTGACCATGACCAATGGGCCAACAATCTCTCCCATTTTGATAATTGACAAACCTTGCCGATATAACATCTAAGCTTGGAATCAATTCAAAATAGTAATCAAAGAAATTGTTCATAACCTATATTCACGAAAATGTTAGATCTTATTTCTCCCCCGTTGTTACTTAGCAAAATAATTGCAAAAGAGAAAGCTCCCCCGCAATCAATGCATAAGTAACAAACAGTGAAGAAACACAATAAAAACTAAATAATCATGACAGGCATGGTATAAACATTAAATATAGTAAGAGAAACAGATAGACTATAGAAAAACAATACAGGCATGTATTTGTCACAGGCAGTTTTTTTAATAAAGTGTGAGAATAAAACTGAAACAAATAAAGTGCTGAATAATAGACTAAGATACCGAAATTGAGGCATAATCAAAAACCATGTCTATGAATAGTCACATAATAGAAAAAGTGCTGATAATAAAAAAAATACTGATAAAATCTTGGAATGTCGAAGCATTTCCAAGTAAACATAAGACAAAAGCAACAGTCTCAAAATCTAACATCTCAAAACTCATCATCATCATCATCAACGTCATCAGCTGCAGCTCCAGCATGTCCAGAAGGACCAGCTCTAGAAGTACCAGCGCCAGAAGTGCGAGGAGTGGCACCAGTGGTACGATACCAATCATAGGCGTTCCCTGGCTGAAACAGAGAGTGGACCGCCTCGTCGACAATACGGTAGCCAGAAACAGAAGGGTCTCGAGGTAGAGAGCTAGCAGAATGACCCATCTACGCAAACCTCAGATCGGCAAAAGAGTTGGCAATCGCCTGGAACCGAGTAACATCACGGAACTTGTGTTCCCTAGAGGTCTCAACATAAAAAGACTGCAGATCTGATAAGTGCTGATGAATACCCTCAAATGTCATAGGGTAAGAATGAGGAGGAACAGGTGCTGTGGGAGCTGTGGAAGTAGGTGCAAGAGGAGTAGGTGCAGTAGGTGGAGGAACAGAGGCAATGCTGCGACAAAAAAGTTTTAGAAACTTGGGTTCGGGGTCGACAACACAAGTAGATAGATCAATATCAAATCTCTGAAAGATGCGAGGAATAAGCATCGCATAAGATAGGTTGCGGTCTCTCCCGCGACATCTACCCATCATCTGGATGATAGTTTTAGGGACAGAAAAAGGAATCCCCTTAAGAATATAATAAAGAGCAGAAAGCTCAAGTGCAGTGACATCATCTTTAGAAGTAGATTTTGGAAGTAAAGTTGAATAGATGATGCGATGTAATTCGTAGTTAAACAAGTTCAAGTTATTAGCCTTGAACTTTCCAGGATGAGCGCGTACGGGTGCACAAAGCTCATTCTTGAAACTAACGAGTGTCGTGCCGTCGGGGAAATCAAAATCAGTGATGTCATCGAGCGGGACACCTTCGTTTGGGAGACCAAGGATTTTCGCTAACGCTTCATCAGTGAATTCGATATCAATTCCACCGACACGTGTCCTCGCGGTAAAAGTGTCTAACACGAAATTACAATAGAATAATCTAATGGCATTAGCGGCAATGGGGAATTGTAAGGTGACAAAATGTTATAACCCTAATGCCTCAAATTAAGGGCGGTGATCCGAAAATACAGTCCATTTAATCGGTGATCCGGTGCAAATAGTACGTATGATAAAATCGGCGTACCACAATAACGCTTGATCGAAAGTTTTAAAGTAAAACTCATCCGACGCACCATCGTCCGATTGGACCGGAGAAAAGAGCCAATCCGTATACGGATCTGAATACGATGCCTCTTCACTGGCATTGGTCTTTTTTCTCTTGAAGGGATTGAACTTAGGCATTCTTTCCCAAAATTTTCTAGAAATCCTAAGTATAGAAAAGTAGAGGAAAGAAGGAATTATACCTTCCAAGAATTGGATATTTTGTAGAGGATGACGTTCTCCGCACGAATCCAAAGTTTGGACGAGAAACTACACAAGGATTGGAAGAACAAGTATGGAGAAATTCTAGGGTTTCGGAGGCGCGCTGCTGCTGTTATGAGGATATGGGGAAGAATGAAGAAGAAGGAAGCCACGGGTTCGTGCTGGTATATATATATATATATATACCCAGCCGAACTCTGGCCGAATTCGGACCGAACTCGGGCCGAATTCGCCAAGGGTTGCCTGGCTATATATATATATATATAAAATAATTCAAATGAGGCCACATTCTTTTTTATTAATTCGTTTCAAATGCTTAATTCAAAGTTTAGTAATTTTAAATCTCAACATAATATAATTAATATTATTTTACAAATTAATATTTTTTACTCAGCATCTGTCTCAGATTAGCTGTAGGAGTACTGTCCCAGCTAACAGAGGCTCACCGGAGAACTCTTAAGTACCGCTTCACTTCGACCATAGTCGTGGTGACAGACAGACTCTTTTTGGGCTTGTCTTGAAAACAGTTTTTGAGTATCGAATAAATAATTAATAAAACGACATTAATTAATATTATTGATATCTAAAATTCCTAATTCTTGACGTAAATAATTGAAACGATCTTCCGCCAATGGTTTTGTGAGTATGTCAGCTAATTGATTCTGTGTGTCTATGTATACAAGGTCTATATCTCCATTTTGTTGATGATCTCTAAGAAAATGATGTCGAATCTCGATATGTTTAGTACGAGAATGACATACTGGATTCTTAGTCAAATTAATAGAACTAGTGTTATCACAGAAAATGGGTATGTGTGTAAAATGCAATCCATAGTCTTCTAAGGTTTGTTTTATCCACAAAATTTGTGCACAACAACGTCCTGCGGCGATATACTCAGCCTCGGTTGTTGATAATGCAATAGAATTTTGCTTTTTACTAAACCAAGAGACTAGAGCTTTTCCTAGGAAATGACATGTGCCGCTAGTGCTTTTTCTATCTACTTTGCATCCGGCAAAATCAGCATTGGAATAAGTGGTTAGGTCAAATGACGTGGTTTTGGGATACCATAAGCCGATAGAAGAAGTGCCTTTAAGGTATCGGAAGATACGCTTAACTGCGCACAAATGTGATTTCTTAGGATTAGCTTGAAAACGAGCACATAAACAAACACTAAACATAATATCTGGTCGACTAACAGTTAAATATAGTAAGCTACCGATCATACCTCGATACTTACGTATGTTGACAGGTTTGCCTTGTTCATCAATATCAAGCTTGGTTGAAGTTGCCATTGGAGTGCTAAGTGGTTTTGCTGTTTCCATGTCGAACTTCTTCAATAGATCCTTTGTGTACTTTACTTGATTTATGAACGTCCTATTGTTGGTTTGTTTGATTTGTAGTCTGAGAAAGAATTTTAGCTCTTCCATCATGCTCATCTCAAACTCATTCTGCATACACTTTAAAAATTCTTGACAAAGAGATTCATCAGTAGATCCAAAGATAATATCATCTACATAAACTTGTATCAAAAGAATATTATTATTCAAAGACTTTATAAACAAAGTAGTGTCAACCTTTCCCTTTGAAAAATCGTTATTAAGTAGAAAAGTGCTTAGACGATCGTACCAAGCACGAAGGGCTTGTTTCAAACCGTATAAAGCTTTTTTCAACTTGAAAATATGTTCAGGAAATTTGAAATCAGTAAAACCGGGTGGTTGAGCTACATAAACCTCTTCTTTTATAAAACCATTTAAAAATGCACTTTTGACATCCATTTGAAATAACTTAAAATTATAAAAACATGCAAATGCACATAACATGCGAATGGATTCTAATCTCGCAACTGGGGCATAAGTCTCATCGTAGTCGATACCTTCTTCTTGATTGTATCCTTGAGCTACGAGTCGAGCCTTATTACGAGTCACCAAACCATTCTCATTCAGTTTATTTCGGAATACCCATCGGGTGCCAATGACCGGATGATCAATGGGCTTGGGAACAAGTTCCCAAACTTGATTCCGTTCGAAGTGGTTTAATTCCTCTTGTATAGTATCTAACCAAAAATTATTACTACATGCTTCATCAATATTTTTGGGTTCAAACTGCGAGACAAAAGCACACAAGAAGCTATATCTTTATTAGAGGAACGAGTACTTACACCCTTGGTAATCTCACCAATTATCAAGTCCTTTGGATAACTAGCCAAGAATCTTATCTCTTTTGGTGTAGTCTCAGGATTGCTAGTTCCGGCTTCTTTGCTTGGAGGTTCATCTGATGCCTGATGTGATGGTTCTGTATCTTTATGTGAAGGTTTTACAATAGCTGTACTTGGTACGATTATGTCTTCATTGTCATCATCGTCTAAGTGTTGATTAGGCTCATCAAACTTGACGTTGATAGATTCTTCAATGATCATGGTTCTTTTGTTGAAGACTCTATATCCTTTGCTCTTTGCTGCATAACCTAAAAATATACCTTCATCGGCCTTTTCATCAAATTTACTCAAATTATCTTTGGTATTAAGAATAAAATATTTACAACCAAAGATTTTGAAATAAGAAACATTTAGTGTTCTATCAAACCATGACTCATAGGGAGTCTTCTTCGATATAGGTCGAATTAGAACCCTATTGAGAATATAGCAAGCTGTATTTACAGCTTCAGTCCATAAATATCTAGGTAGACTAAACTGGTTTAACATAACTCTAGCCATTTTAGATAGAGTTCTGTTCTTACGTTCCACAACTCTATTTTGTTATGGAGTCCTAGGGCACGAGAATTTATACAGATAATCGTGTGTGTCACAAAATTGCTTGAATTCTGCATTCTCAAATTCGCCGCCATGATCACTACGAATGCGAGTAATCATGAATCCTTTTTCATTCTGTACTTTCTTGTAAAAGGTGACAAATTCTGATAATGCATCATTCTTGCTTGCAAGAAAATAAACCCATGTATATCTAGAGAAGTCATCTATAATGACAAATGCATATAACTTACCACCTAGACTAGCAATTCTGCTGGGTCCAAATAAGTCCATATGCAACAATTGTAATGGTCTAGTGGTACTTACAGCGTTCTTGGATTTGAATACGGATTTGGTAGCTTTGTTCTTTTCACATTCACTACATACTGTATCCTTCTTGAAAGAAATATCCGGTAAGCCGTGTACCAGCTTCTTCGTAGATAATCTTGAAATTGTATCCATGTTTGTATGACCGAGTCTCATATGCCATAGTTGACTCTCAACACTTTTGGCCATCAAACATCTACCTGTTGTGTTAGCATCTTCCAACAAATAGAATACATATATATTGTCTTCCCTAATACCTTCAAATATAGTACTACCAGTTGAACTATCAATAATAGTATATTTATCTTTTACAAAGTTAATTCCATAATCGTGATCAGCTAAATGGCTTATGCTGAGCAAATTATGTTTTAACTCGGTAACAAGACAAACATCTTTAATCACTGGATAGGGAGCCTTACTAATGTCACCGATACCGATTATGTACCCTCTCAAATTATTACCGAAGGAGACGTATCCATCTTTATTCCTCTTCGACAGTGTTGTAAATAATGAGGCGTCATCGGTCATGTGCCGTGAACAACCGCTGTCGAGGATCCATTTGCTCCTAGCATGTGAAGGGTGTCCCACCTGATCGCAAGCCATCAAGCACACATTTGCAGCGTCATCTGATTGTTCATCTTCTGAGTCGCTGGCTTCACTTTCATGCCATATGCTTGTGTTGGCGTACTTTCTTGATGTCGATTTCTTCAGGTAGCCTTTCTCATATTTGTTATTTTTCTTTGATGATGATGTTGAGGGACAATCTTTTTTCATGTGTCCTTTCTTCTTGCATCCGTAGCAAATAGGATCTTCCTCGTTGTTGTTGTTGTTACTGTCTTTTGTTCTCCTATTAAATTTCATGAACTTCTTGAATTTTCTTACCAGAAGAGCTTGATCTTCAGAGTCGAAATTGCTGCCGTCGAAATCATCTTCGATGGTTCTTCTATGTTGAGCCTTGAGAGCGATCGTCTTTTCTGACTTTTCCTTTGGTATAGCATCTTCAAAGTCTTGAAGTTCTAACTCGTGAGTGAGTAGCTTACCCATGAATGTTTCTAGAGACATTGTTAAGAGGTCGTTCCCTTCAATGATTGTTGTAGCCTTTGGAATCCAGTTCTTTGTAAGGGCTCGAAGAAGTTTGCGAATCTTTTCATGGTTACTGTAATCCTTGCCTAGTGAGGACAGAGGATTTACAATATCTAAGAATCTTGTAAACATCTGAGTGACTGATTCACTTGGCTTCATTTTGAATGCCTCATACTCCTGAGTAAGTCTACTGATCTTTGACTCCTTGACTTGTGTTGTTCCTTCGTGGGTTACTTCGAGAAGTTTCCACACTTCGTTTGATGTTGTGCAAGTAGACACCATGTTGAATTCAGTTCTGCCTAAAGCACAAAATAAAGTGTTAATAGCACGTGCGTCAAGACTGGCCTTTTTCTTTTCTTCCTCTGTATATTTGTCATTGGGTTTTTCAGCTAAAATACCATTAACATAAATACGAGGTGGCTTTTTATAGCCATCAATAACAACAGACCATAAGTCAAAATTAAGAGATTTCAGAAAGAAACTCATGCGTGTTTTCCAATAAGTGTAGTTTGTGCCGTCAAACAGTGGAGGTCTGTTTGTGGCTTGGCCTTCACTTGTGAATTTCACAGTTGCCATGTGTAATACTGTGATCTATATAAAAATTGAATATAACTACAATTTTATCTTGCTTTACATGTATAACCCGCTCTGATACCAATTGTAGGAACGAAATCGTAAAACAGAATACTCTAGAGGGGGTGAATAGAGTAGGCAGCGGAATATTGCTAATTAAAAACTTGTTAGCAGTTAGATCACAGATATAAGAATAATCACAAAAGTAAATGACAGAAACTAAAAGTGATCAGAAGGCAAACGCAAACACCGAGATTTATATTGGTTTCCCTCTTGTGAGGACTAGTCCAGTCGGAAGAACTCTAACTTCCAGTTAAATCCACTATTGGAAAATTTCGCAAGTTTTCATACGAAGTCCTTACAACTTCTACAGATGCGAGCTTTGATACGAAGAACTCGACCAACTTCAATTGTGAAGAGTTGTATATTCTATCAAGCCTCTGATTACAATCGCTCTGAAACTTTTAGACCGTACCGCACTGGCAAATTGACTAGAGGATTGTAACTGGCTTGGGATTTGAAAATGAAAGCTTTTAGAACTCTTTGGAAGAATGTAAGCTCAGGTAGAAAAGAGATTGAAAGTGAATTGGTGATTTGAAATGATCGAAATACTTCTCTATTTATAGTTTTTCCAAAGACAGAACTCTGACAGAATCCGGACAGAACTCTTTGTAACAAACCGCAACTGAAGGATGACCAAGTTCAAAAACCCAACGTTCATGACCGAACTCTGGCCGAACTCGGGCCGAGTTCTGCTGGGGTTCTGCCAGTTCATTTTAGAAAATAAATTTTGGCTTTTTGAAAAATCCTTCAAAAGCTTTTGTAAATAGAATGTTTTTCAAAAACGTAGGTCATTTGTAAAAGAATATGATGGTTTTGAAAAATGTTTTCGGATAGCCTATTTGCCAGTACGACTCGGTGTACAATGTATTCCTAGACTCAATAAAATAAAAATTACATTGCTTAACAGGAAGTACATTCTGAATGGCAAACGGCTTCAGTCTTGAATATTGTTGATATCCGTTGTTGAGCAGTGTCCAAAACGTTGTAGGTAAACATCTGAGTTGACTTGTATTTATATCGAGACAGAGTTTGATTAATTATTAAAATCAGGTTTGACCATGACCAATGGGCCAACAGCAAGAAGACATGAGGATTTTAGGTGAGACATTAAAGCTCGTACAGCCCAGTAGAGCTTGTAAATCGCCTTGAAGCTATTTTTATTTCAAGTCAAGTTGCAAGTTTTCCTTTGACGCTATCTTTATATTTTGAGTATGTAATAAAGGGATATGATGTGTGGACATTGTGACTATTTTCAAAAGAGTTTCAAAGAGAGATACGTAAGCCAAGCTATGAAATTTTGAGTCTCAAAGCTTTGTACTTGTATTCTTATCAAGTTATCAATAAAATAAAGTATTTTCATTTCAAATCTTTGTCTCCAATATTTGGTTTTCTGTAATTAAATGTACTGCGTACGTATGTTTTGCTTTGTCTAGTTGCATTATGCAGGTACTGGCCTTGTGCAAGCGCAACTTAGGCTTGTACGATATCACGCCTTAGCGTGGACGAATGATTCCGCAGGGATAAAAGCGAGGACGAACGACCCTAGCAGGATCGGGGCATGACATCAAACGCCATTAGGCACACATTTGCAGCGTCTTGAGGACTGTCATCTTCTGAGTCGCTAGCTTCACTTTCGTATAATATACTCGTACTTGCATAATTTTTGGACGTCGATAACTTTTTCTGTAACTATTTTCATATTTATTTTCCTTCTTGGTCGATGATGCTGACGGACAGTCTTTCTTGATGTGTCCTTTCATTTTACATCTGTAGCATATTTTCTCTTCATTATTGTTGTTGTTATTGTTTCGATGATTGAACTTCAGAAACTTTCTAAAATATCTTACCATGAGAGCTTGCTCTTCTCTATCTGAGTCACCGTTTTCAGACTCCTCTTCAACTATTCTTTTGTGTTGTGCCTTGAAAGCAATTAATTTCTTCTTGGGTGCAGATTCTTTAAAATATTACAGATCTAGCTCGTGAGTCATCAGCTTTCCCATGAGTGTTCAAGTGACATTGTTGTGAGGTCATTCCCTTCAACGATTGTTGTAGCCTTGAGGTTCCAGTTCTTTGTGATACCCCTCAGTACTTTGTGAATCTTCTCGTGATTGTTGTACTCCTTTCTGAGGAAAGACAACGGATTTACGATGTCAAAGAAACGGGTGAACATCTGAGTAATCATCTCATTTGGCTTTATTTGAATGCTTCATATTCCTGAGTCAATCTACTGATCTTTGATTCTTTGACTTGAGTTGTGCCTTCATGAGTCACCTCTAGAAGCTTCCATACTTCATATGATGTTGTGCAAGTAGACACCTTGTTAAATTCAGTCCTATCTACTGCATAAAATAGCACGTTAATAGCACGAGCGTCAAAACTAGCTTGTTTCTTTTTATTATCAGTGTACTTGTCATGTGGTTTATCAACAAGTGCACCATCAACAACTATATGTGCTTGTTTTTTGTAGCCATCAATAATAATTGACCAAAGGTCAAAATTTAATGACTTCAAGTAGAAGCTCATTCGTATTTTTCAGTAAATGTAGTTGGTTCTATCAAATAGTGGAGGTCTGTTGGTGGATTGTCCTTCACATGCATTAGCCACGTGATAGTGTCTCTACAGAGTATATACAAGTAAATGATAGAAAAGGTTAACTAGTAAATATGTACTTGTTAATTAATCCGCTTTGATACCAATTGTAGGATCGATATGTTAAGCAATATATACTCTAGAGGGGGTTAATAGAGTGTACAACGGAATATTACTTATTAAAAACAAAAATACTACTTTATCACTATAGTGTCACAGTGGCTATGTCACAGTTATATAAAAAGTAGTAAATAAGAGAGACAAAGAGCAAACGCAAACACAGCGATATATCCCGGTCTTCCTCTTATGAGGACTATTCCAAGCCGGAGGACTCTTGTTCCGAGCTGAAATCCACTAATAGAAACACAAACTTTAAACAAGCGCTTGCAGCTCTTTACAACATCAAGCTTAGATTCGAAGTGCTCGATCGACTTCAATTATGAAATGTGAACTTCTTGATCAAGCCTCTGATTACAACTCTTTGAAACTTCTTTACTGTACCGTACTGGCAAATAGACTAGAGGTTGTAAAATAAGTTAGGCTTTGAAAATGAAAGCTTTGAATAGCTAAGAAGGTTAAGAGAAGAGAAGATAGAAAGTGAATGAGTGGTTTAGAATGAAAAACTCTTCTCTATTTATAGGATTGCTGAAAATCGAGTTCTGGCCGAATTCGGATGCCAAACGTTGGAAAATTCGACCATTGCAACCGAGTCTGCATGAAGAATAGGTTTATAGGTTTTACCACTCCAGGTACTCGAGTTCAGGCCAAACTCTATCCGAGCTCTGGTAGTCTGAATTAGGTCAGAATCCAGGTTCTAAAACTGGTTTTGGGCTTTTTGAGATGTTTTTCAAATACGGGGTTTTAGGTTTAAAAATAAGTCGATTTGTAAAAACTGGGTAGTTTGAAAAATATTTTTGGGTTAAATCCATTTGTTAGTACGATGCGGTTTACATTTTGCCTAGATTCAATAAAATTGTGAAAAATACATTTGAGAATAGAAAATAAAGACAGACGCGATGACTGAGAAATTCTCGAACGGTAGTAGTACTGGTTGTCGTAGTCCGTTGTGGGTAGTCCTTATATCTAGTTTGAGTTTAGACGATTATCAAAATCAGTTCGACCATGACCAATGGGCCAACAGTGTGTAGGTGTGAGGGTGAATAGAAGAGTGAAAGGTGGGTGTGATGACAATGTGTATACATACATTTGTATGTGTTTGTGGAACTGTCCTTGTGACAGCGTGTTGTGTGAGTGTGAGATATCTGTTAATGGAGAGTGAGAGAGTGTCTAGTGTATTTGTGTAGAGTATATGTATACAGGTGTGTGTAGGTGGTTAGGGGTGTACACTATACAGTAATGTTACTGTCATGGTGTGTATATATATGAAAGAGTGAAAGAGTGGCAGCAAGGTAGAGTGGGCACTTGCAGGCAGGCAGGGGGATTAATTCCATGTACTGCACATGACTAACTTATGCTGCATTGTAGCAGTGTGCACTTGCACACACTGGTGGGGGGGCTAACAAGGGAATTAGCTCCATGTTGTAACTGGTAATAGGGGCTACGCCCAGGCAGTGGAAGCAGACAAGGGCTTAGCCCAGGTTGCACACAGGCATGTATGCCTATGCACACACATGCACAGGGACAGAAGGTGTGAGCTTGTCCATGTGATGTAAGGTAGGGGCTGTCCTACACCCTGTGTGCAGGGGGAGAGCTGAACATATGCAGCAGCTTGCTGCTTTAGTAGGACAGCAGTAAGAGGGAGAAGTAGCAGGGTTACTTGGCCCAGTAGGTAGCAACAGCAAGCTAGTGCTTGCTGCAGGAAAGAACAGTAGCAGGGTGTACCCCTGTTGCATAGGCAGCAGCAACATGTTGCTGTAGGACACAATATGTGTCCCGGTGAGTAATATGATGTGTTGTGTTGGTTTGTGAGAGTGTGTGTGGCACACACGTGTGCCACACTTGAGAGTGCTCGTGAGCTTGTTGTGTGTGTTAGTGAGAGTGCCACATTGAGTGGGCAGTGACCCATATGTATAGACAATATGAGTAGGTAAGTGTAGGTTACCTATGTGTATACCTAACAATGGTAATATGGTATTACCTAAGTGTAGGTAATATGTTGTGAATAGGTAATGTAGGCTATGTAGGTAATGTGACTAAATGTGTAGATAATTGAGTAATTACCTATAGATGGGTAATATGTGTTAAGAAAATTGTGTAAGGGTAAATAGGTAGGTAATAGGTAAGGGTTTGGGTATAGCTACCTATATGAATAATAGGTAATAGGATATTACCTATAGGTAGGTAATGAAGGATATAGGTTTACCTATGTAGGTAATGTAATACATAATAGGTAATAGGACATTAACTATAGATAGGTAATGTAAGGTATAAGGGTTTTACTTATGGGTATTAGCATAGGTAAAGGGAATAGGTAAAGGATAATAGGTAGGGTATTTTAAGATACCCTATAGACTTCCCCTAATTAGGTAAATGCCTAGGTAAAGTCGAGGATAGCCTAGTATAGATTGGTTTACCTTGGAAAGACAAGGTAATGACCGAGAAACCTAGGTTTGACCAAATTTGACCAAGGTTGACTAGTTTGACCCAGAAAGTCAACCTTTAAGTCAAATTGACCTAGTTTGACCATGGAGACCTAGTATTGACCTAGATTTGACCTAGAATGCATACTACTCCTTAGGTATCTATGTTTAACACCCTAAAAATACTAATTAACCTTGATATCTCATATTTAGGTCTTTGTGATTCCACTTTAGGCCTCGTTCACATTTGTTGCTTAGGACCACAGCCAAGTACATTCTCTGATAGTTTTTATTACCTTGATAATTTCTAGAAAATTAGTTTGTAGTATTTTTACTTGATTCCTGACATGAGGATACACAGACTAGTATACTTTGGATCCCGTCATGAGATGTTATTTCCTTGGAGGATCTTGTACATGTATTATGCTTTTTTGTTCATGTATAGACACCGATTCGGGAGTGGGCTGGCCTCCTGCTTCATGAATCTCGTATCGTAACG
>JANAVB010031215.1:3723702-3866202 GCA_029216955.1 Iris pallida | reverse complement strand
CTACCTATCCAAATCCAAAAAGTCCACATATCCAAAATGCCCAAAACCCAACTATTTTAATCCGAAAGTTCTGACCTGACCTAGGCAGAACTCGGACAGAACTCGGCCCGAGTTCGGCCAGAGTTTGGCCTGAGTTCGGCCAGGTCATTTTCAAAACTTAGTTTGGTCTTCCACCATATCTGCCTACAACATTCGAATGCAAGATTCAGGCATCCGAACTTAGCCCGAACTCTGTCCGAATTTGGTCTGCAAAAATACTATAAATAGAAAATAATTTTCACCATTTCAAATCACTCATTCACTCTCTTTTTTATCTACTCTAAAGTGTTTTCTATGATCAAAGCTTTCAAATCAAGCCTATATCACTCTTAGCCAAAGCCAGTACAGTTCTGTTCAATCTAGAGTTTTGGTACTGAAGCGTTGTATCAGCGACTGCAATTCAAAAAATGTTCCAGTTTTTGAAATTATCTTGTGGAGTCGGTCATGCGTTCGTCACCAAGCACGGCGTTGTAAGAGACAACAAGCTCTCATTTAGCTTGTGCCGTAGTGGATTAACATCGAGCAAGAGTACTCGAGACTGGACTAGTCCTCTCAGAGGGGTACCAGTATACATCTATGTGTTACTGAGTTTGATTCTCTTATCTCTTACTTTACCGTATTTTATTTATCGTCTTTTACCTGCCATAATATATAGCTGCTAATTTTTAATTAGTGATAATTTTTGCTGCACACACACACACTATTCACCCCCTCTAGAGATGCTCAACGGTCCTACAATTGGTATCAGAACATGTTATACATATACATAACCATCTAGAGAGTATATATCTATAGCAACCGTTAAATCGACATTTAACGGTGAAGGGCAATCCACAAATAGACCCCCACTATTTAATGGAACGAATTATACCTACTGGAAAATACGAATGAGTTTCTTTCTTAAATCACTAGACTTCGATCTTTGGTCGATAGTTATAGATGGTTACAAGAAACCATCTAGAATAGTGATTAATGGTGAATTAGTAGACAAGCCCCATGACAAATATACAGATCGTGAAAAGACACATGCTAGTATAGATGCACGAGCCATCAATGCACTATTTTGTGCAATTGATAAAATCGAGTTCAATCGCGTATCAAGCTGTACGGCATCTATTGAAATTTGGAAACTTCTTGAGGTGACTCATGAAGGGACTTCCCAAGTGAAGGAATCCAAAATCAGTAGACTAACACAGGAATACGAGTCTTTCAAGATAAAATTCGGTAAGTCAATTACACTGATGTTCACTCATTTCCTTGACATCACTAATCATTTACAGTCTCTTGGTAAGGATTACAACAATCACGAGAAGATCAGAAAGGTTCTGCGGGCTCTACCAAGAACTGGAACCCGAAGGCTACCGCAATCATAGAAGAAAATGACCTCACCACGATGACTTTGGAGACACTGATGGACAAGCTCATGACCTATTAGCTGGACTTGCAAAAATTTGAAGAAGCAACTCCCAAAGAGAAATCAATTGCCTTCAAAGCATAAGCCCAAAGAGTCTCATGCAACGACTCCGGTGAAGAATCGTCCGATAGTGATGAACATGCCCTGCTAGTCAAAAATTTTAGAAAGTTCTTGTAGTTGAGAGATCAAACCGAAAGAAGAAGGACATCCATGAAAGCAACGAAGCAGAAATAATATGCTTCAGATGCAAGAAGTCATGGCACATAAAGAAGGACTGTCCACTATCATAGAAGAGTAGTCCATATGACCGATCAAGATCGAGCAGGAAAGCTACAACTGGTCGAAAGTATGCTAACACAAGCATCTGGAATGAAAGTGAGGCCAGTAAATCAGAGGAGGAGGACAGACCCAACAATACTGCAAATGTTTGTCTAATGGCATTTGATAAGTTATCTGAAAACCCTCTCTATGATGATTTTACTTTCGATAAACTAGAAAATGCGTTTAGCGAACTACTAGAAGAACACATAAATATATTAGACAAGTACAAGCAATCTTGCAAAAAGATTAAGGTACACACAACCGAAGTAGCTAGAATATCTAATCTTATTGAAGACATTAAAGAGACATCTACTGCCGGTAACACGGAAGAGATAGCCAAGCTTAAAGTAGACTATCATGAGGCTATCCTCACCATAGAGAAGAAAGAAAGAGACTATGTCAAGGTATAAGAACTTTATGACATAGAGAAGAAGAGACACTTAATCACTGAGCAAAGACTCATAGATATGACTGCCAAATATGAGGAGTCTTGTGCGATCTCCAAAAAGTTAGAGATCAAGTTAGGCAAACAGGTCATCCATGTTACATGGCCTAAGGTTAGTCCTAATATCAGGCATACATCACAAAGGACTAAACTAAAGAAAGCGCCTAAGCAACACGCTTCTCACAATCATGCTTTCATATACAAGTTTCTAAGAAAGACACATAAGAATGTCAACACAAAAACAAAGAGCATATTTTCAAAACTCACATACACATATTATGGTACACACGTGCACATATCACAATATTGTAGAGCTAGAAAGCTTGTTGACACTAATTTACTTGCTTGGATTTCTAAAACTAATCATAATGGACCCTTGAAGAAATGGGTACCAAAAGATTCATCTACTCGTTTTGTAGGTGAACCCTCATCCCTCTCATGCTAAAAGCAAGTGGATACTCAATAGCGGATGTTCGTAGCACATGACTAGTGATGCATCTTTATTCGTTATGCTATTAATGAAGAAAGAAGGATATGTTTCCTTCGGCAACAATTTGAGAGATGATATTATTGGTAATGGCACTATTGGTTCGTCTTTCTATCCAAAAATAAAAGATGTATGTGTAGTCACGGAGTTGAAACATAACCTATTAAGCATAAGTCATTTGGCAGATAATGGTTATGGCATCAACTTTGTGAAAGACAAATGTTCTATCTATGAAATGTCTAAAGGGAATCCCGTATATGAAGGGATCAGGGAAGACAATATTTATGTTTTTTCTAGAATATACTAACAATGCAGGTAAGTATCTAGTAGCCAATCAAGATGAAAGTTGGCTATGCCACATGAGTCTAGGACATGCAAATATGGACGGTATCTCAAGGCTATGAACCAAAAAGTTGGTAAAAGGACTCCCAGAAATTACTTTCAAGAGAGATATGGTATGTGCAGACTGTGAAAAGAATAAAGCAACTAGGTCATCGTTTAAATTCATCAATGTTGTAAGTACTTCTAGATCTTTGTAGTTGATTTATATGGATTTATTTGGTCTTAGTAGAGTCGGTAGTCTTGGCGGTAAACTCTACGCTTTTGTTATAGTCGATGATTTCTCTCATTATACTTGGGTTTTCTTTTTATCAAACAAAAATGATGTCATTTTTAAATTTTAAATATTTTGCAAAAAGGTACAAAATAAAAAAAGTTTCATGATTACTCGAATCCGAAGTGATTATGGTGGCAAATTCGTAAATACTGATTAAAAAAGTTTTATGATGATAGTGGATACTACCACGAGTTTTCTTGTCTTAGAACTCCTCAACATAATGGTGTTATAGAGCGAAAGAACCGTACTCTAAGCGATATGGCTAGAGCATGATGAACCAGCATAATCGTCCTAAATATTTTTGGGTAGAAGCTGTTAGTACAGCCTGTTATATTTTAAATATGGTATTAATTCGACCTATCTCAAAGAAAATCCCTTATGAATTATGGTTTAGAAGGATTCCAAACATCTCTTATTTCAAAGTTTTTGGTTGTCGCTGTTTTATCCTGAACACCAAGGACAACTTGGATAAGTTCGACTCGAAGGCAGACGAAGGGATATTTTTCAGGTATGATGTCAAGAGTAAGGGATATAGAATTTTCAATAAAAGGTCTATGATTGTTGAAGAATCGATTAACGTTACTTTTGATAAGCTCAATAGTCAAAGATCTAGCGACAGTAATGATGAGGATGTACAAAACAAATTTAAGACACCAGAAGATACTGTTACTAATGAGAGCTATTTGGAAAGTCTACTAAAAAGGATGAAATTCATGCCAGACCATCCAGAGACACTCGTAATAGGTGATGTATCTAAAGGAGTAAGTACATGTTCTTCTACTAGAGATATAGCAGCAAATATAGCCTTTATTTCTCAATTAGAACCTAAAATAACAGCAAATACTTTTAATAATGAGTTTTGGATTGATGCCATGCAATAGGAACTTAACGTTACTTTTGATAAGCTCAATAGTCAAAGATCTAGCGACAGTAATGATGAGGATGTACAAAACAAATTTAAGACACCAGAAGATACTGTTACTAATAAGAGCTATTTGGAAAGTCTACCAAAAAGGATGAAATTCATGCCAGACCATCCAGAGACACTCGTAATAGGTGATATATCTAAAGGAGTAAGTACATGTTCTTCTACTAGAGATATAGTAGCAAACATAGCCTTTATTTCTCAATTAGAACCTAAAATAATAGCAAATACTTTTAATAATGAGTTTTGGATTGATGCCATGCAATAGGAACTTAACGTTACTTTTGATAAGCTCAATAGTCAAAGATCTAGCGACAGTAATGATGAGGATGTACAAAACAAATTTAAGACACCAGAAGATACTGTTACTAATGAGAGCTATTTGGAAAGTCTACCAAAAAGGATGAAATTCATGCCAAACCATCCAGAGACACTCGTAATAGGTGATGTATCTAAAGGAGTAAGTACATGTTCTTCTACTAGAGATATAGCAGCAAACATAGCCTTTATTTCTCAATTAGAACCTAAAATAATAGCAAATCATTTTAGTAATGAGTTTTGGATTGATGCCATGCAATAGGAACTTAATCAATTTGAGAGAAAGCAAGTTTGAGAAGTTGTTCCTAAACCTACTGGTCAATCAGTAATTGGTACCAAATAGGTGTTTTGAAATAAACTTAGTGTGAAACAATCCCCTAGTTTTGAAGATTTTAAAAACCTAATCACGTTTTCAAGCATAGAAAAGCTCTTTATGGTTCAAACAAGCACCGCGTGCTTGGTATGAATGCCTAAGTGCTTTCCTACTTGAAAATGGTTTTTCAAAACGAAGAGTTGATACAACTTTATTTATCAAATCTTCACTTGACAATATTTTACTTGTGCAAATTTATGTTAATGACATTATTTGCGGTTCTACTAACGAAAAACTCCGACAAGATTTTGCTAAGTGATGCAGAGTGAGTTTAAAATGAGTTTGATATGAGACCTCAACTACTTTCTAGGACTTCAGATCAAACATCACTCGCAGGGAACGTTCATCAATCAAGCCAAGTATATAAAAAATTTACTGAAGAAATATAACTTCGACAATGTAAAGCCTATCAGCACGCCAATGGCCATATCAACACAACTTGACATTAATGAAAGTGGCAAACCAGACAACCAGCGTAAGTATTAAGGTATGATTAGTAGTTTACTTAAGTGCTAGTCGTCCTGATATAATGTTTAGCGTTTGTATTTGTGCACGATATCAAGCTAATCCTAAGGAATCACACATATGTGCCGTTAAGTGTATCTTCTGATACCTTAAAGGAACTTCTACAGTCGACTTATGATATCCCAAAATCACATCGTTTGACCTAATCGGTTACTCAGATTCTGATTTTGTTGGATGCAAAGTAGACCATAAAAGCACCAGTTGTACGTCTCATTTCTTAGAAAAGCTTTAGTCTCCTGTTTTAGAAAGAAGCAAAACTCTGTAGCACTATCAACAACTGAGGCTGAGTATATCGTCATAGGACATTATTGTGCTCAAATTTTGTGGATAAAGCAAATCCTAGAAAACTACAATCTGTACTACACAAAGATTTCTATTTATTGTGACAATACTATACACTATCAACTTGACTAAGAACCCAGTATGTCACTCACGCACAAAGCACATAGAAATACGTCATCATTTCTTACGTGATCACCAACAACACGGAGATATTTGCGTAGAATTTATTGACACAGATCATCAACTAGTAGACATTTTCACAAAATTACTGGCTGAAGATCGATTCAATTATCTACGTCACTAGTTAGGCATACTTGAATTTTCAAAGTCATAATGTATTATGATTAATAAAAGTACTTAAAACTTGATATTCATCGATTTATTAATTGAGGTTATTTTGGATACAGGATGAAAGGGCCCTTCTGTCATACAGGCGTAAATAGCCTGAAGTAACACAATGCATTAGTCTTTGGACTACCGCTAGCTGGGATCCGGCTCCTACAGCTAACCCAAAGTAATAAATATTAGTTAATCAAAGAGTTAAAATTTATTGAAGTTACTTTTATAATTCATTACACATAAAATGAATGGAAATTCAAGTAGCCAAACTCGGACAGAACTCGGACCGAGTTCTGACTGAATTTGGGCCGAACTCGATGTCGGGTTTTTGAATTTAATAGCAGCGAATAGAAAGCCGCCTTTCTTTTCTCTTTATCTTCCTCAAACACACAGCCGCCCGAAGCTTCAAACCCTAACCCTAGCTTTTGAAAAAACCTATTTTCAAGCCTCCAAGCTCCGTCTTCTCGGATCTACCAGCTCTAGGAAGGCATTCTCCACTCTTTTTTATTCTCCATTGAGGTATATCTCTCTCTTTTCCTCCAATTTCAATTTCATGACTACTAAGCTTTTCAAGAGGAAGAAAAAAGACATTGCCTCATCTTCCACTTCGGAGTATGAACCTGTTGACGTGTTTAGTCCCGTTCGTCCCGATGACGACAAGGATTTTAACACCAACCTATTTTCGTCATTCGAGATTTTACTCTTTTAGTTTACCCAATTTCGATACAGGAAAATTTGCCCCAAAAAATTGATTAATTTTACTGTACTCTCGAAATACACTGAAACCTTTGAAAACCTAGGGCTTTGAGACTTTTTAGAGACTACAAGCCAAATCTATAAAAATATTGTACAGATGTTTTATTGTGATTTGCAAGAAGCAGACGACAATATTTATTCCTGTGTCAGTAGAAAAGAACTTGAATTTAACTCGCAGACTTGAGCGAGTATTTTATATGCCTGACAACGGCAACACTCTAGTCGATATTAACAAAGTTTAATTCCTTTCTGACATGACTCTTGAGTCATTCAAGGCAGTACCGTATTATTCCAGTCCAGTTCTTCGGACAAGGTTGTTCATACGGCACCTGAACCAGCACTTCTATGAACTCCATCGCATCATTTATTCTACTTGGCTACCTAAGGCGGGATCCACTGACAAGATCACCTTCTTAGAATTATCTGTTATATACCACATCCACTTTGGAGTCACATTTTATGTTTCCAAGACCATGATTGCTGGTATGGTCAGTTGTCGAAGGGCAGGCTGTAACCTCATATACCGTATGCATCTTGCAGTTATATTCTAAAAGTTTGGCATCAACTTAGACATTTGTCCTATTTCTGGATCGCCTTCTGAGCTGTGTAGATCTAGGAAGTACCCTCAGCCTCCACCTCCACCCAGTGGTACTCTACCTGCACCTAATCCAGCCGTAGCTCCCTCAGATGTTCCAGCCCCTGCTGCTCCAGGCCATCACTTTGACGAGCTATTTCAGAGGTTCGATGCGTTTGTCACTCTCCAGGGACAGTGGCATCAGACCTATATAACTCATTTCACCGACTCTGAGTATGATCACATTTCTTAGTCCCAGGTCTTGAGAAATGACATGGACGACTTCAACGGACCGAGACTTGAAGAAATCCCACTTTCGAATTCTTCGATCTAACGATAGCTTATGTTGATCCCCAGCCTCCTGCTGATAATCCCGGTGATGATGCTGATATATGATTCAGTTTTTGGTTTAGTATTTTGTGGACATATTCTAGTTGATGATGATCTTTCGTAGTGACATTTTTATTTTCAGTTTGGGATATTTGTAGTAGTTTGTACTATTTCAGTTTTAGTTGTTTCTGCACTTTGAACTTATTTTCAGTTGTAGTTATTTTTATATGCTATCTTAGTTGGTTGCTTCTATTACTCATTTTTTGTTACTGCTACTGTTGTTCTTATTATACTTGACATGCTAGCTTGTTAGTTCTTATCAATATTTTTGGATATTACTCTGCTTTTTCTTTGTTATTGTTGGCTTCACTAATTACGGGGGAACCATATATTGAGTAGATGACAAAGGAGGAGAAAGAGTATACCAAAATTATAGTTTTTCGTTATTCAGAACAAGTCAGGTATATATTTCAAAGTTACAAATATTTTTGTTATATTTTGGTATAGACCCAGAGTTTGTCAATTATCAAAATGGGAAAGATTATTGACCCATTGGTTAATGATCACACCTAATTTTGATAATCAACGTCAACTTTGGTCGATACGCAAAATATACATACTACTACAGGATTACAGGATTCAATTGAGAAGAATGTCTACATCCTACCGCTTCAAAGTACAAACATCACATCGTCAACAAGAAACAATATCATACTACAATCAAGATCAAGCCTTTTATATTTTCTTATATATTTTCAATTTTATTGAGTCTAAAAAATATATGTCAGGTTGATCAGGATTGGTACTGACTTAGGTTTCAATCAGTCCACTTTCTAAATAATCCTACCTATCCAAGTCCAAAAAGTACAGATATCCAAAAAAGCCCAAAATCCAACTGTTTTGATCCAAAAGTTCTGACCTAACCTAGGAAGAACTCGGACAGAACTCGGCCAGTGTTTAGCCCGAGTTCGGCCAGGTCAATTTCAAAATTCAGTTTGGTCTTCTACCATATCTGCCTACAACGTTCTAATACGAGATTCAGGCATCCGAAATCAGCTCGAATTCTTTCCGAATTCAGTCTGCAAAAATACTATAAATAGAGAAGGATTTTCACCATTTCAAATCACTTACTCACTCTCTTCTCTATCTATTCTAAAGTGTTTTCTATGATCAAAGATTTCAAATTAAGATACCACTCTTAGCCAAAGCCAGTACAGTTCTGTTCAATCTAGAGATTTGGTACTGAAGAGTTGTATCATAGGCTGCAATTCAGAAAACGTTCCAGTTTTTAAAATTATCTTATGGAGTCGGTCGTACGCTCGTCACCAATCATGGTGTTGTAAGAGACTGCAAGCTCTCATTTAGCTTATGTCATAATAGATTAACATCGAGCAAGAGTACTCAAGAGTAGACTAGTCCTCTCAGAAGGATACCAGTATACATCGTTGTGTCACTAAGTTTGATTCTCTTATCTCTTACTTTACCGTATTTTATTTACCGTCTTTTACGTGCCTAATATATAGCTGCTAATTTTTAATTAGTGATAATTTCTGTTGCATATGCACATACTCTATTCACCCTCCTCTAGAGGTTCCCAACGGTCCTACAATGTTATATTATTTTAGGATATGTATTATTTAACATAGACTTCTAGACTATGTTTTTACTTGACATATGTTTGTAGCACCCACTTTTTGAAATAAGGGTAATTTAGTCTTTTAAGTCATTTTAGTCATTTTTAGTCATTTTGTGATTTTCTAGATACTATTGACTTGTGTTTGATTTAGCATTTGGTTTCACCTTAGAAAATCCATATTAGAGGCTAACCAAGACATATGAGTATTATTTAGCTAATTAGAATTTACTTTAGGCTTTGGTTCAATTTAGAAGGCCATTTGACCATTTTTAGGCTATTTAATTAATTGGCCTTTTAAGCCTTTCTGTTAATGGGCTTAAACTCAACTTAGATAGATAAGAGGGGCCCATGAACCAACCCTAACCCTAGGAGGACTAGCATGGCCGGCCAAACAGGAAACCCCCCTCCCTATATAAGCAATTGCATTGGTTTTGACACCATATTTACAAAACCCTAGTTTCCAGCTCTCCAAAATCCTAACTTTTTCATCCGACCTCCGTTTCACCTCAAACGAAGTGCATTGTGATCGTGAGAAGGAGGATAACTTGATGGAGCATTGCTAGCAAGGAGTTAGAGGCGTTTGCTCAGTGGAAACTGGTCGTCTCATTGATCGAAGAGTCAGTTTCTTGATATTTCAACTCTCAATAGGTAAACACCTAAATACCATAGTTTTTCCTGATTTTTCTTCATAGTAGCATGCATCTAGGTACCCTCGACCCACCCATGTAGTTTGGTGAAATTTCGGGTCTGTTTGATGGCGTGTCGAACACGTATCGGATTAGGGTTTAATGTGTTCGATGAATTGCCACTTAGAATTAAATATTATTGTTTAGGTAAACTAATTACATGATCCTGTAGGCCTTCAGATGTAGATTTCATATATGTATTTTATGTAGGGTTTTCGTGTCATCTCGTATCCTAAAATCGGGTTGGACATGCAGTACGAGACTGCGTCTCGATGCCCTGCTGCTGCTGTGTCCGTTCTCGCTGGACACGGCGACTCAACGCACAATTTTTGGGTTGTAGGTAGGGGCAAGGTCTGTCGTGATGCCCAACAAATTTGGTTTGGTTTCGTGGAGAGTCGAGAGAGAAATCGACGCGGCACGGGTTGTGCACTATCGCGCGCACGCCAGTTTTGGCGTCCGATACGCGTGTCGTGCGACTCGGACATGCGTCATGTGGCCAGTGCAGATATGTGGGCTAGTAGCCCTATATGTGGGCTATATTTACGAGCAACCACGTGTCGTAGTTTGGTCTGTGTCGAGCCCTAGGTCGTGTGACACGCGTGCACGAGGACTGGGTTCCAGTTTTGATACGTGCGTATCCTGGACACTTCGTGTCCTATTCCTTGGACACAACTACACCTGAAGTTCATGTTCATATACGTGACACGTACCAACCTTTAGTTTCGATTATCATTAGAGTTTTGAATATTTTTAGGTCATGTTAGGTATGGGTTTGAGTATCGGGTATTCAAGTTCAGTTTTCTCCCTGTTTCAGTTTCTGTTTGTTATGTTCCTATCATATTTTGATATAAATTTCTGTGTAATCCAAACCTACAGATCCTATATAACCATATCTATGAGATACCTATTAGTTTGCATCATGGAGAGGGTTGTGTTCGAGTTTGGGTTAGCCATAGGATTGCTCGGGTAGGTATCAAGATGGAGTATCATAAGTTAGGAATTTCCTATAACTGATATGTGGATTGGTAGGTTGATCTTGATTTAGAATAGATTCAGTTAATGCCAAGTTAGTTGATTGTTAGTTAGGAATTGTTAATGCCAAGTTTAGTTCGATAGATTAGTTAAGGATTATTTGTTGAAGTTAGGATAGAAATTGGTTTTTGGAGAAGTATATGTATGTGAGTATTGGTTAGGGTAGAAGCTGGATTTGAAATAGGAAATCCCTATGACTGATATTGGATTGATTTGGGTTGATCATTGATTGGGAATGATTTCAGTTAATACCAAGTCCAGGTAGCTGTCATAAGATTTGGTTGGGTAGTTAAATTGGAAACTGGATTGAGATATATATGTGTATGTGTGTTGTGTATTGGGATGGAGAGGTTTTGTGGATTGGTTGGGGCCAGTAGGCAACTGCAGTAGCAGTGTGCTCAGGCTAACAACTGCAGCAGCAGTAACATGCTGTAATAGCAGCAGTGACTGCAGTAGCAAGGCTTGGCCTAGTGCATGTGTTCTAGTGTGTGGATACAATGGGTTGAGTAGTGAGGATCTAGCATTGAGATTGCCTTATTCTAAACTAGAAAATTCCTAAAAGATATCCTAGCCTAGAGTTTAGTAGATATTAGTCTAAGTATGGATACTAGACATAGGGTATTGTGGGTTAAGGTAGTATTATTTGAATTTCATTGGTGTTAGGATTGTGCTCCCTTGGAAACCTTAGATAACACCAACTCAACACCAAAATAAACTCTAGGACTAGTAGTGACCTAAAATTTGACTTGTAGGCTAGTTGACCAAACTTTGACCTAGTTTGACTAGTCTGGTTGACCAAAGTTAACCCAAGGTTGACTTTGACTTGAATTGCCCCAAATTATGTAGAATTTGCATTGAGGGTTTTTCTTATGATATTTTAGACTGTATTATGACATGTGGTTATTTTAAATAGGATCTTATTACTCCAGTCCAGTCACTTTTCATCATCAGCAGTTCGGATTGCCAGACGAGTACATCTCTGATCTTTTCATGCTTCTTTGGATATGTACTCTTGTTTTAGACTAGTATACTTGATGCTGACACGACGTTCACACGGATTAGTACCCTCTGGATTTTTTCATACGATGTTATCCCCTCGGATACATCAAGTATGTCATGTTCATGTACTTTATCATGGTCATCATGTACTCCATGTATTCATAATTATCCATGTGCACTCATATGTTATTCATGTACACTCATGACCATATGAGTTCCATGTATACAGTAGTTGTTATCCATGTGCAATAACATAACATGCTTTGATCCTTGTGTATTGGTTGGGGGCAGGGAGAGTGTAGTTGGTTATGTGATCATTATCCCTAGTAGGTATCCATGTGTATTCCATAGCTGTATCCATGTGCAACCCAAGCTGTTTACATAACCAATTCATGCTCTGATTCACGTAGAAGGTTACATTCTTTATTTATCATATTATATCTTAGCTTATATCTTCTCTCTTGTTGATTTCTCTTTACAGCGATTCATGTATAGTTTTCTATAGCTTGCTTTATATGTCCATTCCTGATATAAACTATTGTGAGAGATATGTGCTCATTCCGTCCTGACTGGGCATGTTGAAAATTTTACAGGTGATGATAAGGAGTACTGTCCTGTTTATTATGGCATTGGCTTAGATGACACTGGCGACGTGGACCCACAGGAGGATTCCACAGTCGCTGAGGACTTGCCCATAGTCTAGCTAAGACTTAGTACTTTATTTTGTATTTTCTGTTTGAGACTTTATGAGTTGTACTTGAGATTATTTCTGGTGGTTTACACCTAGACTTTTATTGTGACTCTCTTGAGATTCTTCTTCTATTCCATCTTAGTATTGTGATTGAGTTACGTATTATTCTACGCTCTATTCATAGATTATTTAGATTGTGTTAGATATGGTGACTCAGGACAGCGTTCTACCGCCGACACTGCGGCGTAGGCTGGGCATTCGTTACTTCTCGTGGCCTTACACTGGGTGCGGGTCGTGACAATGTTACTACTATATTTTCATCATTTCATTGTCTTCTATTTATATCGTGATATTATATTCCTCTAGATTATATGATTGAGTATACATGTTTATAGATGTCATATTATTCCTCCGTGCGAAGATGAGCTATACTATTGACATGTTATATTCATATCTGTTATAATGTTTAGATAGTGTTGTCGACCTATACAGCGTTCTACCGTCGATACTGCGGTATAGGATGGATGTATCCACGTGCTCGTGCCCCTAAACTGGGTGTGGGTCATGACGAAGTGCTCGTATGGTTAGCTCGAATAAGATGATCGTGCAACAAAGTTAAGGTGTGGGGCCGCATCGGCTCGGTGGAGCGATGGGCGCATCAGCTTAAGGTGGGTGGGTTCAGACCCTTCTCCCTACTCCTTCTTGCCTAATAAAATGTACCCTGACATGTGAGTATTGCTATCGAGTTAGCGAGTGTGGCTCGAATGAGTAAAGGTCTTAATGTATGTCAAACATTAATATAGAACATTGAACAATTGAGGCGACGTACATCAAGTGCACGGGTCGCTGTAGGACATTGATAGTAAAATATTGAAAGGCAAAATTGAGATGCGCATCAATTGCACGACTCAGAGAATATTGAAAATTAGGCCTGAAACATTGAATATGGCGTTGAGCGTGCATCAGCGCACGGAGACTATGTGAATGAGTTAGTAAGCGGAATGAACAAGTTGTGATGCAACACCACGGAACCTGTCGTAATATTGAAGGGTATACTCCAGCATCAAAGTATACAAATGTGGCACAGATGCCATAGAATTGATGTTATACAAATAACTTATGAATAGAACGCATTGGATAGTATAAAGGTATTTAAACCTAAGTCGTTGGGGCATCGTGCATCAATATAGATGTATTGGGGCATAATGCCGATGGAACTTTAGATAGATTGAGTTGAGACAAATTATATATTGAGAACTTGAGATTGGTTGGAAATGATATGACTTCTGAACTTTCGTGCGTATTGCATGGTCAATGGACTTGGATAACCTATGCACGGGTGCTGCTTCCCTCGAACGAGTTACGATCGGGGCACCGGGACCGTTCGGCCTAGGAGGAAATTATGTTTGATATTTGTGGTGCACTTCATTAGGATGGATTACGATCGACCACTGATGTAATAACCTATAATACTAGTAAGTTTGGGATCCTTCGGATACAAGGCTAGCAATCAATACGGGAAGTGATCGTCGGCTTACATGTTAAGATAACCTATGATATGACTTCTAAAATTTTGTGCGTATTGCATGGTCAATGGACTTGGATAACCTATGCACGGGTGCTGCTTCCCTCGAACGAGTTACGATCGGGGCACCGGGACCGTTCGGCCTAGGAGGAAATTATGTTTGATATTTGTGGTGCACTTCATTAGGATGGATTACGATCAACCACTGATGTAATAAACTATAATACTAGTAAGTTTGGGATCCTTCGGATACAAATCTAGCAATCAATACGGGAAGTGATCGTCGGCTTACATGTTAAGATACCAGTCTATTATGATACGGAACATCATGACCTTTCATATAGATAGGGACGGTAGGCTGAAATTAGAATTGGGTGCAGATGCAGATCCTGCCACCCTTATGATTATGTTAAGTTGGTTGATTGGTTATGTGATATGCTATCGGTTTGTAGGGTTGGCGATTCGAGACGGAGATGTACACGATCACTATGTTTATCAATATTATGTGGCTAATGGTATCTATTGTAGGGACACGATACTTGACATATTTATGATTTAATTGTTGCTTATAACATGCTTTACTACTTAAATCTTGCCATAAAACCGATCCTAAGGTAATAATAAAAAGACCACGTAAGAAGATACATGCTTCACTAAATTATTTAGTATTGGTTTAGGCGAGTGGGTCTTGATCAGTACACGAGATGATTAGTACTGAGCCCCCACCAGATTGCTTGTAGGTTCGGGATATTGTTCACTCATGGAAGAGCTTCGCTTGGATGCGCTGAGGTATGGATTTCTTTAGCATTTTGAGATGTACGACCGTACTGGAGCTCGGCATGCAATATAAAGATATTTCGACCGTAGGTCATTGGATGTGCTATAAAAGACATAATGTATGGAATAAGATCCTTTGTGAGCTAGAGAGATCATGAGTGTTGTAAGCCAATTTGCATATTCAGTTGGGCTATTCAAAGCCTTTATAATCTGCTTCGTTATCAATAAATATTTATTTTATATACTCTGATGTGTCTCTACCTTTTTCTGCTGCTTATGTATCGAATTGGGACAACAATTTTAAGAATTTGTCAACTTGTATTGCATGAGTGCAACTCCAGACTCGTGTGGCATCACGCCCTAAGCAAGCAGGATTGATTCGGGTGAAACTGATGCGAGGATGAGCGATTTTTCGGGTTGGGACGTGATAGAGTGGTATCAGAGGGGTTCTATCCTTTGGACCTTGAACGAATCTCTTTGACCCTGAGTTGCTTCCGCTATCGAAAACAAGTTGGCCCTATGTTGTTTCTACAATCGCATGGCTCATGGATCTACTCGATGCTACACTGGATGTTCCATACAATAAGTCTAAATATTTATGTGTGTCTTGATGCATGTGCTCTGGAAATTCATGTGATGCTGTCGAATAATGTTGCAAAATGTTGGTTGATAAGAGCAAAGAATCATGCAATTTTTGTTACGTCGGTATAGCACATCGTAAGATATTTGTTTCATCGGTGCAATGAATCGATATATGGGATAATACATGTTATTTGGCTATATGAATGGATAGCGAACACATTAAGCGGATTCGAGTAATGGCTTTGAGTATCAAGAATGAATCGTTGCACGAGCTGCAACGAGTGGGATTGAGAAATCGCGGAGCGATAGTTGTGAGTTGAGTTGGTCGCTAAGTCAATTTTAAGTAGGCGAATATGTAAGTTGGCCGAGTTGTATCGAGCTTCAAAGTAGGCGAACGTGTATGTTGGTCGAATATTGAGTTGAACTTTGAGTAAGCGATTGTTGCATTTGTGATCGGTATGATTACCGTGGCACAGTTAGATCGGAATATATATCGGACCAACACTTAGTATGTTGCGAGAGAAATGACTCGATTTCTGAGAGGGATATGCCATACCACTTATGCGATCAGTGCATCGAAACATTTGTATCGATAACGATAGGCTCGATTTCTTAGTGGTATATGCAATACCACTTAGCGATAGCTATATCGAACCGTTTGGTGATAGCGATAGATTGTGTCGAAACAATTGTGTGTATCGTGATAAGTTTGTCCGCAACGGACGAGATAGTGTCGAGACTCGAATGGGAATGATTCGATAGGAATTGATGCAAACATGCCTCGATGGGATTGGTTAGAACGATCAGGCGCGGACCCTCATCAATAGATGATGAGTCGAACAAGAATTCGTTGAGTGTAAGCCGAACGATAGGTTGAGAATAGCGAGGAAATTTTGCGTTAAGAAAATAGTTGACTCGGTCCAATTTGATTTGAGTTAGTACGAAGACTTGTTCAGAATGAGTTGGGTAGATGCGAAGAGTCGTGTGAATGAATTTGGGTTAGTACAAAGAGTTGATAGCATGATTTGGAAGTTCGATTGTGGAATACGATAATGGATATAAGGAATTGGAAATAGTGTTGCTCGATGACAATAGTTAGCTACAACGGGATGGATCTTGATGCGTACGAGACTTGATTTGTATTCAAGTTCGGATGATAACAATGATTACAACGAATTGGAGTTTATAAGAAAAGAAGATGTTCAAGTTATGGACATCGATGATAGTATTTAAGCATATCAAAGACGATATGTAATAATTCGGGGATACTCTATCAAATGAACAAAAAATAATGTTGAGCATTGTTGTTAGATAAATAAGATGCAAGTTGAGTTGATGTCAGTTTGGATGATAATGGTGATTGCAATGAATTAGAGTTTATGAGAAAGAAAGATGTTCAAGTTATGCATATCAATGATGGTATTGAGGCATATCAAAGACGATATAGAATAACTCGAGGATACTTTGATTGAATGAACAAAGATTGTGCTGAACATTATTGTTGGATGAATGAAATTCAAGTCGAGTTTATAATGAGATTGGATGATTTTGCTCGCAATATAGCGTGTCAAGATGAAGGCACAGAAAAACATAAGTGCGAATAAGGATATGAAGCTGAGCAAGTTTACGATATCGAGATTTTTGTAGGTAAATCTATAGGAAGTCGATGCGAAACAATTTAGCTACTTGAGGATGGTTGCGATGAGTATAAGAGTGTGTCAGATAATGATCGTGGGTAGATAGACTCGGACTCGAGTCGGGGTGAGCATTATTCGATTTTGGACCGAAAATCGAACCGAACCGAATAAGAGGTTCGGTTTTGGTTTTGAAAATACTAAATTTCCTTAAACGGTTTCGGTTTCGATTTCGGTCCAAAACCGAAAACCGAATAAGAAAATTTAATTTATATATATATATATATATAAGAAACTTTAATTCATATATATATACATGTGTGTGTGTGTGTGTCACTACCACTTTTCTAGATTAGGGGTATATTGGTAAGTGTGTGATTTTAAATTTTTGATAATATTTAATTGGTGCTTTTGTGTTAGTAGTTGGTTTAACCTTAGCTAACCATGATTAGAGACTAACCATGACTTTAGAAACTTAATTATCAAGTTAGATTTGACTTTTAAGTTTTAGTCCTAATTAGAAAACTTTTGAATTCATTTTAGGTTCTTTTAATATATTACTTTTGGATTTTTTCTAAAAGGCTTTCTATTAAACTTAAGTGGAGTTTTTGGCCCATACCTAAACCCTAACGCTAACCATAGCAGCAGCATATGGTCGGCCAAATAGCCCCCCCTCTATATATTCATAACTTGTTGCCACCAAGCCACTTTTACAAACCCTAATTTTCTACTTTCCTCAAAGTAGCCTATTTTTCTCATCTCTCATCTGATTTGGACCAAACGAATTGCGTTGTGATCCTTGGGAGGAGAAGGACTTGCTGGAGGCTAGCTAGCAAGAATTTGGAGGCGTTTGGTCGTAGGATTTTGTGTGTCGATGCGTTTTGGAGTGCTTTTGTATTGAGATTCCAACTCTCAAAAGGTAAATGCTTCTAAACTCATTTAAATTCTGAATTTTTCTTCATAGAAGCATGCATCTAGGTACCATAGACCTGTAGACCAAGTTTGGTAGGATTTCGTGTCCGTTTGATGTGTATCGGATGCGTGTCGGTGTATTGTAACATGTGTTTGATGAAATGTCTCAAAGAATTAATATTTGTTATTTTTCAAAAATAATTTCATATACTTATAACCCTATATGAGGGGATTCCAAAACATATTTTCTGGATTTATTTTGACACTGTTTTTGTGTCCAAATCGGACACGGGGACGTAGCACGAGGCCCCGTGCACTGTCCCGTGCACTGTCCTGCATCTCGAGTACCATAACTCAATGGACATGACACCATTTGACACCAAAATTGGTGGACACCTGGGGGCTATGTCTGACAACATGCTCCCAAATTTTGGGTGATTTGACCGAGTGGTTTGTGTAGGTCCTAAAAATCAAGTTGCACCCATCAACAAAGTCATGAAGATCAAGAAATGCATCTTTCAAATGAATGCGCATAAGTCAGATTGCGTATGCTGGACTGCGCTCACATTAAAGTGCGCAAGCTGACATGGCAAAAGTTATCATTACCTGACAAAATCAAATCTTCTGACAACTGACAGCACGGAGAATGAGGAGACTGTTCGTTTATTGTGCAGCACGACGCTCGAGGACAGCTGGCAGCGCAATCGGCCAGGCACTCTGTTGCGCAATCCAGCCTCGCATAATCTGAAGTCAGCACAACTCATGTGGCGCACTTCATCATGATAACTGACAAATGTACACGTGGCCTTCATGCCATCAATAACTCACTACGTGGCAACCGTCTGCACACGATCATGCGCAATTCAATCAAAAGATACCATGTGTCCAAGACAGTTGGCCCACGATCCAACAAATGCCTGTGCAGTCTGATGCTGCGCCATCCAGTCCATGCGCAATCCAACTTGCGCCATCCAGAATAACTAAAAGTTAGTTATTTCCAGAACTCTATAAATAGAGTTTCAAGTCTTCATTCAAGAGGATCAGACAAAAAAGTTCAGAAATATCAGAGAGTTCAGGAGTTCTTGCCCAAGTGCTGCTGCATTCTTCCAAGGCTTTTGCCTTCAATTTCAGAGTTGTCTTCAACTTCAGAGGCTATTGTCTTCAAAGTTCACATCATCCAAGGGATAAAGCAATCGTCATCTAGATTGGATTCCTACAGTTGTACTTTTCCAGAATTCTTGTAATCTTTTTACAAAGTTTGTTGAAATAAAGTTCCATACTTTTGTTTTTGTAAACAAAATGGCGGTGCCACCAATCTCAGGCATACCATTCTTAATGTATGTCCGTGCTATGGATCATTCATTGGGTGCTTTACTTTCCCAAAAGAACAAAAAAGGTCATGAACAGGCCATCTATTATCTCAGTCGTACTATGATTGGTGCTGAACACCGTTATAGTCCGGTCGAGAAAGAATGCCTAGCTCTTATGTTTGCTATTCAAAAGACAAGGCATTACATCATTGGACAAACTATTCATGTCATATCCCGAGTTAATCCTCTTCAGGTACTCATGAAGAAGCCCAGCACACTCAATTCTCGGCTGGCTACGTGGGCCATTCTGTTAGCTCAGTATGACATGGTATATGTTCCTTAAAAGTCTGTCAAAGGTCAAGTACTGGCAGATTTCTTGGCAGCTCATCCTATACCAGAAACATCCAAACTCTATGATGAAATTTCAGACGAGACATTAGAATCAAATATGATCTCCGAAGAATTTCCTACTTGGCGTCTATTCTTTGACAGTGCATCCAGAATCGGACCAAATGGTGCCATTGTAGCAGGAGTCGGAGTTGTTCTCGTTTCTCCAGACGGATCAACCATCCAAAGAGCCTACTCTCTAGATGAACCCTGCTCCAATAATGTAGCAGAGTACAATGCTCTACTCATCGGCCTTCAGTTAGCTAAACAACTGGATGTCGAATATCTCGAAGTCTACGGCGACTCTAAGCTGGTTGTCAACCAGGTTAAAGGAACCTATGAAGTTCGCCATCAAGATCTGGTACCTTATCATAAAGCGGCAATCAATATGGCTACATCATTCAAAGCTTTCTTCATCGACTATGTTCGCCGAGCTTGCAATACCGAAGCAGATGCCTTGGCCAACCTTGCAGCTGTCTTAGCCATCCCTATCAAAAGACAGCAGGTGGTGGTTGTCTCTAATCGTGAGTTGTTTTACATTAAAAACAATCGTAATATTGAGTTCAACAATCTTGTTGAAGTCAATGTTATCGATGAAGACTGGAGAACTCCTTTCATCGACTTTGTAGTTCACGACATACTCCCCGAAGATCCTAAGGAGGCTACTAGTATTCGACGACGATCTCTCCGATTCTACTACAATCAAACTACCAAAACTCTCTATCGGCAGACTTAAGATGATCTTCTTTTGCGTTGTCTCGCCGGTGATGAAGCGAAGCAAGTGTTGCATGAAGCTCACGACGGTGTTTGTGGAGCACATCAACCCGGTCCTAAGCTACAGGATCGCATTCGACGAATGGATTACTATTGGCCCTCTGTGGTATCAGATGCCATCGAATATGCAAGAAAATGTCGAGCTTGTCAAATCCATACAGATTTTATTCATCAACCTTCAGAATTCCTGCATCCGACTGCCGCTTCTTGGCCTTTTGAAGCTTGGGGCATGGACATTATAGGTTCCATCAATCCTCCTTCTTCTAGAGGACATCGATTCATACTTGCGATAACCGACTACTTCTCCAAGTAGGTTGAAGCTATACCTTTGGCTGAAGTCAAGACCAGTAGCGTCATCAACTTCGTTAAACACCATGTCATCTACAGATTTGGTGTACCTCGAAGGATCATTCATGACAATGGACCTCAATTTATCAGCCAGAAGTTTACCAGATTCTGCGATGATCACCGAATTAATAATGTCGCTTCGACAGCCTACAATCCTGCTGCTAATGGCTTAGCTGAAGCCTTCAACAAAACTATCATCAAGATCCTCAAGAAGTTTGTATCTACTAACAAACAGAACTGGAGTGAAAAGCTTGGCGAATGTCTATGGGCCTACCATACTACGGTCCGTAACCCTATAGGCTGTATACCTTTTTCTCTGGTGTATGGCTGTGAAGCTGTTCTTCCTCTAGAACTTCAAATTCCGTCCTTAAGGATCGCCATTGGCAACGAGCTCACTACAGAGAACAATGATCTTCTTCGACTTCAAGAATTGGAGGCACTCGACGAGAAGCGGTTAATGGCTCAACAGCATATTGAGTTATACCAAGCCCGCATCTCGAAGACTTTCAACCGCAAAGTTAAAGTCAGAGCCTTTCAACAAGGAGAACTCGTTCTAACGGTCAGACGTCCTATGACTATGACTCACATAAGCAAAGGCAAATTCGACGCAAAGTGGGAAGGTCCCTATGTTGTAAGCAAAGTCTTCTCAAATGGAGCCTATCAACTCTCAGAGCTCGACGGTCGAATTACAATGATGCCTATCAATGGCAAATTCCTTAAAAAGTATTATGTATAAATGTGAATGCTTGTAAATCATCAGACAAGTTCATAAATAAAATTCAATTTTATTTCATCATGAATGATAGTACATAATATCAAGGAAGGTCACTATTATCCTTCTCGACATTGGGACATGGACCACTGCCGTCCTTATCAAAGACATAATCAGCAAAAGATCTGAGAACATCTTTGCTGGAACACACCAAGAACTTGCAAGCAGCCATCCTCATGGCCTCTTCCTCTTCAGTCTTTCTTGGTTCAAGCAGGAAGTCTAGGATATCCCGTGGTGGTTTAGGTGCAGACGAACCTTGGCCTGCTTCTGTCTGCTTTGGCTGGACTGGTTCGGCAGGACGATCTTCGGTGCCCGCTTCAACCTTCGGGGCGAGTTCAGCCTTCTTGGATGCATCTCCAGACGACATCTTTATGTTGAAAAGTGGAAATAATCATTCCTTTCAAATTTATGTTCTATTTATAGGCAGAGATTCTCCAAATAACGAAGCGACACATTCATCTGACGGTTCATCCGTTCATTATTATCCGACGGTTCACCCGTTTCTTACCATCATTCGACGGTTCGCCCGTTCATTACATTCATCCGACGGTTCGTCCGTTCATTCATTTCATCTGACGGTTCGCCCGTTCATTATCATCCGATGGTTCGCCCGTTTATTATCACCATTCGACGGTTCGTCCGTTCATTACCATCCATTTGACGGTTCACCCGTTCATTCAACTCATACGACGGTTCACCCGTTCATCCCGACGATTTATTTCGTTCACATATTTTGACGATTTATTATCGTTCATCATCCACATCAGCAACTTGTCATCCCTGATTGAGTTGTCTACTGAAATAATGATATTCAATAAATATATTCTGCCATGTCCACATTACCTCTGAGCAGATATAATAAATATAATTATTTTCTAAAAATCCAGAAATATATCATGCCCTGTACCTCTAAATATATTTTCTATCGCTATTATTTATATCTGAACAAGATATGCAATAAATAATAGAGCCACAACTAAATGTCTTTTTATTGATCGAAATTCAAGACATTACAAAAACATACATGCTGTAAAAGACAAGAAGATACAAGATATTTTTCTACTAAGCTGGTGGTGTCATCAAGCCGGTTATCTGTTGCTTCAGAGTCTGTAGTCATTCTTCACGGGATTCCATCACTCGCTTTCTAGCTTCCTCCATCCCAGATTTTTCATTAAAGGTTGGCATAGTCACCATTCGGCGAGTGATTTCAGCATTATGAGCTGCAGCATATTCGTCTCTTTCTTGGGTTAGAGCACCGAGTTGTTGAATTGCAGTTTGATGTTTGGTGACCTCATTCTTCAGCTCTTCCTGAAGACGAGCAATCTCTGCTTTTAATTCAACAATTTTCCTCTCTTTTCTTTCAGCAACAGATGATACCGTTTCTACTTTGGAATTGTATTCAGCAGACTTGGCACTGAAAGCATCCAAGATAATTTGGAAATTGACTCTCTCAACTGCAGCCTCCTGAGACATTCGTTCAAACTCGACTTGTATCAAAGGTTCTATCTCTCCTTTGTTCAGTTCTTTGTAGCTCTTTGTTGAGGCTTCCAGCTCATCCAATATGTGATCAAGAAATGTAGCTTGATCCTCGTCACCTTGCTCGCGGATGGCATTAACTAAGAAAGAGGTTGGACCTCTAATCGTATAAAAATCAGCATCTTCCTTTTCCATCACCCTATTTATCAGAGGCCCCAATGAATCAAAGAAGAATTTGGTGAAGGAGCGGATGACGAACCGATTGGTAGCTAGGGCACCAGGAGTAGGAGCTACTCCTGTTGACGTTGAAGTGGCAGGTCGTTCATTTTCTTGTACTTGAACAGAGGGCTCTTTCAATAAAGGAACTAAAGTGGAGCTGGTTGCCCCTCCCGTTTGTTCCTTTGCAAAATTAAAGATTGTCATTTTGCCTGTCATTTGCTACTGTCAAAGAAGATCAAAAATGAAAATAGTCTTACCATGGCTTGATCCGACAACAGGCCTGTCATCTGTTAGAATAGAATCCAGCCTAGCAGAAGTAGCTTCAGACATGACTGCCTGGCTACTGCCTGCCTCAAAGTCGCATGACAAGTGACGATTGCTGCTAGCCACCGTCGTTACAAGCACTAAGTCCATGCATACTGGAGGAGCTGGAGAAGATCTGAGTTCTGTATGGATAAGAATAAAGATGTTAGCTATCAATCTATTAAAAGAAGATTGCTAATTTTATTCTATACCGTGGGGATCAATAGCGGGAGTTTCCTCCAGGGTCGCTTCTTCATCTGCTATCTTCTCTGGAGATGCCTGTACCTCAACATCCTTTTCAGGATCCAAGGTATCATCAGCAGCTTCGGGAGATATCTGCACCTCAATATCCTTTTCAGGATCCAAGGTGTCATCAGCAGATTTAGGAGACACATGCCCTTCATCATCCCCTTCGGGATCCTGTGTATCTTCATCAGCTTCTGAAGATGAACTCTTCTCATTTTCATCTTTCTCCGGTGCAATCCTACTGGCAGTTGCAGCGGCCTGGTCAACATAATCCTCCTGCGGGCCGAAGTCACAATCGTCTAAAGCTTCAATTATTTGACGATCCTCCTCTTTGCGGAGTGTCCTAGGTGTAAGAGGAGGTTGAGTAGTCTCCACAGCCGGTGAAGGAGATCGTACAGCGTCATGCTCTTCCTCTACAATATCTCCTCTGGGCTCTTCGGCCTCATTTCTCTGGTCCAGCTCTTCTCTCTGCTCGATCTCCTCCCTCTGTTCTGGACTGGGAGTTTTATGCCCAGACTCAGAAATAGGAGTAGGAGATGGCATGGTGAGTTCCGCTGCAGCGTTCACCACTATCGAAGACAATACTTGCCTAGGAGGAGAGACTGTTCTTTTTCTTCTATGGACCAACTTCTTCTTTCTATGCAAAGGCCTCTCAGGACTCTCTACATTTACTACTTCGACTTGTTTCTGAACAGAGGTCGGTGTAGCTGCTTCTTCCCGTTGGATTATCTCGGCCAGCTGCCGAGATTATGATGTAGTAGTAATCTTCTCTGAAGAATGTTCCAAGATCAATTTCTTCTTTGCAGCTGGGACAGAAGGCTCTTCTCTCCTTCTCTTCTTCTCCTTGATCGGAGATTTTATAACCTTCAAAGAAATCTTTAATGGTTGGTTGACTTCCTCAGGGAAGTTTGCTTCCCTGGAGGCTTCCAATGGATCATCCACTGGTTCATGTTCTTCATCATTATTTGGAGCTAATATATCAGTCGCTTCTTTCCTCAGAAGATTTGCTGTTGCAAAACTATCAACAAGGTTATAGTTCTCAGTGAAAGTATTTGCAGCAGTATAAAACAATGAATATGTGTATAACATTCTTGGGCCATTACTATCCTTGTTTGGCATCGAAAATACTGTCTTTGTGTCTCGTGCGTTGTAGTAGGCCCACGCTCTGGCACCATCAATTAAGTACCCATTTCCTTGTAGGCAAGTTATAGCGTTGCCTACATGGAATTGGTCGTAACCAAATTGATGAGCAAAGCGACTTGGCAAATATGGCTCAAGATAGCACTCCTCTTCAAATCTGTACACCAAATGCGATGGTCTGATCGTCTTCAGCCAGTCAAAAGCTGTTCGACTTATTGGTTGCCTTCCAAGATCAACCATATTTGGTGCCATAAATTCATAACCAGTTGGAGGAGGAAAGCATTGAAAATTCCATCCTTTGCCAAGATTCAGGGTACGTCTGCAGTCCTTCAGGCTAGTATATATCTACTTGCCCTGAGAAAATCTGTGCAGAAAACTGCCACCAACTGCTCCCATGTCAGGGTTCATCAATGTCGGTTGGTGTAAGAACAACCATCCGAATAAGTAGGTGTAAGGTAACTCCAGTCTAGGGAAGTTCCCCTTATCGCCCTTACACTTGAGCATGGAATCAACATACATACGAAGACCTGCATTTATTTTACAAGTCATCGCTGAGAGTAAATTCATCCGGTAGCCGAAGACTAACCGGACGGCAGCAAAAAGAACACCGCGGTGGAAACGATATACGACACTTGCTCCAGGTACGACAAATCGGCGGAGCCAGTATATCAAAAATCCAGCCAGCTGAGCTTCTTTAGACATGGACCTGTAGCCCATTCTTATAAAGCTTTCAACATAGTCTCCAGCCTTGAGTGGAGGATATTGGTGTTCATCAGTAACTTTAATATCCATTCTCTTATTCTCTTCTATCAGACTGATCACTTCGCTGTTGCTGAGGGGTTGGAAGAAGGCCGGGTTGCATGAGTCATGATCTTTGGTCTTTTTCTCAATAATATGGTTAAAAAAAGATAAGTCAACCATTTTGATGAATAGCATGTGCCAGAAGAGCCGCTTTTGTAGTATAAGGAGCATATATTATAATGGTACAGTAGTTCGTCAAAGACTGCCACCATCTTTTCATTTTTCCGACGGAGTCTATCTAACTCGTCGTTGGTTGGGACATACTCTTCGTAAGGGAAGTCTTCCATTGGTAAACAAGAGATGTACTTCATCTCATGGAGGGCCAATCCTATCTCCCCGCAGGGCGTCATAAATGTCCCTGTCCTATAATTGTACCTCTCTGCCAGAGCCAGAAACAGATAAGGATTCGGGAGGAATCCATACACGGAAGCATATACCGCATCATATAGGCCAATCTCTTTAAGTTTATCTTCAAACTGGACCAATATCCAGTTGGCTACACAGCTCCATCTCTTGATGTCTGGGTTTACCAGGACCTGTTAGCCGGATGTCTTGGTCCGGATATCTGCCCTCGGCCTTTGCATACTCATTTGCAAAGATTGGAGTTCTCACCGGTAACAGCAATGAAGAATTCTCCGGAGGGATTTACCCTGGCTTCAACCCTCTGAGTAAAGTACTGTGTCGCTCAGAAGAGCTGTAGAAAATGTCTTTATTGTTCGGGCCTTTCTTGACACAGATCTTTCCTGTCTGTGCATGTTGAAGGAGAGTAATGTCCCATTCCATCCTCCTGGGATGGCTTGCATGAGCATATCGTGCCAGAGGGAGGCATCTAGCAATATCTGGTAACAAGATCAGTTTCTCTTTCCTTTGGAAAGTTCTCTGCTCAACACGGGGTCTTGGCTGAGAACTTTTGTCAATGGCTTCACCAAATAGGAATATAGGTTTCTTGTGGGTGATAGCGTCAGCAGATTGCAAGGGTTGCCTATTCATCAGACTTAACAAAGTCTCATTGTCCTGTGCTATCAAGATAGCTTGGCGAGTGGATGGAAGGGCATATTGTGGAAAGAGCACATGGGACAAGTCGTCTTTAAATTCCGGCTCAGCTAAAGTTCCTGTAAAGATTTATACTCAGGATCTTCTCTGGTATCAACTACATCAGACAAAAATAGAATTCAGTACAAGTCAAAGTTAAAGATTCTGTCATCAGATTGCGCAAACATCATATTGTGCAAGCATCAGATTGCGCTGACAAAGCTTGTGCAAGCATCAGATTGCGCTGACGAAGCTGGCGCAAAGCAACAGTTTGCGCTGATAATCTTGGACAAATCAGCCGATTGCGCTGACTTTTGCCAGCACAATTCAATCGATTGTGCGAGAAGATACTCTTCATAAAAATGAAGAATATTGGGTTTGTGCAACCTAAACCCTAAAAAGGGTGGCGCAGTATGACTATATCTCTAAAAAGAGATAGGTTTTCAGATTCAGTAAAGTCGAAAAACCCTAAAAAGAGTTTTCGATCGGGTTATCTACCTCGCACAGCAGGGTGCACAACTTCGTGACGGGAAGGACATGGCGCAACCCGAGTTGAAGACTCGGCGGGGGCCTTGCCCTTGTCGGCGGTGGAGGAACGCTTGGGGGCCATGGTGATCGACGGGAAGAAAGATCAGGAAAGCTCAAGAAGTTTTCTCTTTTTGAAAATTCGAAAGCAAGTAAAGAATGTCAGTGAGAGAATGGAGAACTATTTATAGTTTTTCAAATAGTAATGGCGGCCTCAGATTGCGTCGAAAAAGTAGGGCTGATTCATCCGATTGCGCAGATAGCCTTATCACATGCGCAACTTGATTGAAAATTCAAAATTTAAAGTATTTCAAAATTTTGAACAAGTTCAACTTTCGAAAACTTTGAAGGGGGTCTTGTAGGTCCTAAAAATCAAGTTGCACCCATCAACAAAGTCATAAAGATCAAGAAATGCATCTTTCAAATGAACTGCGCATAAGTCAGATTGTGCAGCATTTAGATTGTGCATGCTGGACTGCGCTCACATTAAAGTGCGCAAGCTGACGTGGCAAAAGTCATCATTACTTGACAAAATCAAATCTTCTGACAACTGACAGCACGGAGAATGAGGAGACTGTTCGTTTATTGTACAGCACGGCGCTCGAGGACAGCTGGCAGCGCAATCGGCCAGGCACTCTGTTGCGCAATCCAGCCTCGCGCAATCTGAAGTCAGCGCAACTCATGTGGCGCACTTCATCATTATAACTGAAAAATGTACACATGGCCTTCATGCCATCAATAACTTACTACGTGGCAACCGTCTGCACACGATCATGCACAATTCAATCAAAAGATGCCATGTGTCCAAGACAGTTGGCCCACGATCCAATAACTGCTTGTGCAGTCTGATGCTGCGCCATCCAGTCCATGCGCAATCTAACTTGCGCCATCTAGAATAACTAAAAGTTAGTTATTTCCAAAACTCTATAAATAGAGTTTCAAGTCTTCATTCAAGAGGATCAGACAAAAAAGTTCAGAAATATCAGAGAGTTCAGGAGTTCTTGCCCAAGTGCTGCTGCATTCTTCCGAGGCTTTTGCCTTCAATTTCAGAGTTGTCTTCAACTTCAGAGGCTATTGTCTTCAAAGTTCACATCGTCCAAGGGATAAAGCAATCGTCATCTAGATTGGATTCCTACAGTTATACTTTCCCAGAATTCTTGTAATCTCTTTACAAAGTTTGTTGAAATAAAGTTCCTTACTTTTGTTTTTGCAAACAGTTTGGAAAGATATTGCACCCGCATGGATTTCGAGCTGTTGTGCACAAGCGCAGATTTGAGCCCTGACACGCACTTATAACTCGGACATGAGGACACGTGGACTCGAGGATGGGTGTCCGACACCTAGCCCTATACCTAGGCTACCCATGGACACGAGAACGAGGCTTCTCGTTAGACACAACGAGTCCTACAATGCTCGACATGCGTGCACGAGCACTGCACACACAGGTTTTGACACACTACTGACACGCTGTTTTGGACACGAATCTGACACTTTGTGGACACGTTCATGACACTCACAAGTTGACACATGTGTTTACACACTTTTCCCTAATTTTTCATGTATATATATGTATATTTGCATGTATCTATGTATATGTTAATGTACATATATAGCCTATGTGTTTTTGTACTGTCTAGGTTTTGGTATTTCCCCGAGTATGGCTGAGAGTGATTTAGGTCTTGTTCGAGTTTGTTGTGTTTCAGTAGGTATGTTTGATAGTCAGTTGCTAGGTTTTGATGTACTTCAAATACATACTTTTTCTATATATGTATATTTCTATATATATACCTATATGTATATAGTGTAGTATATATGTATACATATATATATTTCTTACATATAAACTTTATGATTTACTTGCTGTTTGGGAGATGTGATCCCAGTTTTGGGAATGTTAGTTGTTATATAGTTTACATGGTAATGTTTTGAATATATATTGTATATGTATAAGTTTCCCTATGTTATATCTCTATATATAGTTAGTATATATATATATATATATATATATATATATATATATATATATATATATATATATATATATATTATATATATATATATATATATATATATATATATATTTATATAGTTAGTATATATATTTTTTTTATATAGTTATATCCCTATGTTATATCTCTATATATATATATATATATATATAAATATATATATATATATATATATATATATATATATATATATATATATATATATATATATATATATATTTAATGTATGTATATATTATATCTTATATGTTCACTTGTGATTGGGGTTGCCTTTGTTGGTTTTCTGAGGTTATATCAGGTTGGTCCAGCAGCCCCCTTCCCTCACAGTAAACATACATACACACACATGCCTATTTTATTTTTCCTCTTTCCCTTTATATATATATATATATATATATATATATATATATATATATATATATATATATATATATAGTTGTATGTATATATATTGATATTGGTTTTGATATCTTAAGTATATTAGCCTATGGCTAGTCTAGTTTAGAAATGATCCTATAGGCCTAACTAGGCAAGGTTTGACTAGTTAGTTGACCAAGTCAACTATGGGTCAACCTTGACCTATAATTGACTCTAATAGGCTTAAATTGACATGTTGACTTAAGTTTGACCAAACTCTAGACTAATTGACTAGTTGACTTAGGTTCGACCTAGTTTGACTAGAATGGTTGACCAGAGTTGACCAAGAGTTGACTTGGCCTAGAATGACCTAAAATCATATAGGATGTAGTGTAAACTTTCTTTAATTCATATTAGACACTTTGTAACCTGTGGTTGCTCCAAATAGGATTCAGTTACTCCGGTTCGGACATCTATTCTCATCAACTGTTCAGATTATCAGACGAGTGCATTCTTTGACCATTTCATACTTGCTAGGATTTATATTCTTGTTATAGACTACTTTACTTGATACTGTCATGATGTTATTACGGATTAGTACTATATGAATCTTTTCATAAGATGTTATCCTCCTTGGGTGCATCGAATACATCATGTCATGTGCTTTTTACGAACATCACGTATTCCTTGGACTCTTATTATTCATGTACACTCATGTGCTCTCATATACTCTCATGATCTCATGAGCTTCATGTATAAACTTTCATGTACAATAACATAACCTGTCTAGATCCTTGTGTATTGATTGGGATACGGGAGAGTAGAAGTGGTCATGTGAACAATTCCAAAGTAGGTAATCATGTGCAAACTCTGTAGCTTAGTCATGTGCATTTTAAGCCGTTCACATAACCATCTTGTGGTCTAAATCACTTAGTCACTTATAGTCTTTACTTACCATATTTATATTTCAGTTTATCAGATACTCCTTTAGTATTCATGTTCATTTCTTACAGCGTTCATGTATTTTATTCTATAGCTTGCTTTACATTTCCTGTCATGATATGAACTGTGTGAGAGATATGTATCCGTTCCTGTCCTGATTGGACATGTTAAAAATATTATAGAAAATGAGGAGTTCTGCGCCACATATTATGGAGCTGGCTTAGATGACACAGGTGACTTGGACCCCCAGGAGGATCCAGCAGTTGCTGAGGATTTGTCCATTGTCTAGATTAGACTGCTAGACTAGTTATCTTATTTTAGTTGTTTTACCTTGATGTATTTTAGATATTTGGATTTTGGTGTTGTTTAAACACCCAGACTTATTTCTTTCTGTTTGTAGTTCTCTGTTGAGATTATCTATCTTATCTTTCTATTTTCATCTTAGACATTGTGATTGAGTTGTACCTTCTGTGTTGTCCTCCTTTTTGGAGAGTATATTATTGTACAAGTACAGTAATATATTGTTAGATATTGTGACCTAGGACAACGTTCTACCGCCGACACTGCGGCGTAGGCTGGACGTACCCACTTCTCGTGCCCCTACACTGGGTGCGAGTCGTGACACGTTTTTAGTGGTGGCCCATGCAAGTCCAGTAGAGAGTCGCAACTAGTACAATTTCGTAGTGGTACTCGAACTATAGTATCACTACAACTTGCAGTAGATATAGGATATAAGTCTTAAGGTACTCAATCACATTAGGATAAACTGTTATCTAATTCCTGTCATCTAATTCTTGCTGCTAATTGCCTTCTTTTGAAATAACTGTCCTCCTTTGATCATACCGTTTTTTGCTCAGAATTGACTTCTTTGTTTGATTATACCATTTGTCCTTCTTGATTTGTGTCTATATTATTTGCTATTAGACACCATCTTTCTTTTGAATCGTTGTCTTGGAGTTGCAAGATCACAACTGGGGGTGGTATCATCCTCGTTAGTGATATTTGTAAGGATCAAAGAGTAGTTTTAGGAGGCCGAGAACTGGATGTGAGTCTGCTTGTAATGTCATTACCGAACTACGATATAGTACTCGGGATGGATTGGTTTAGCAGGCACCATGCCAGTATAGATTGTCACGATGGCAGAGTTCTTTTTTGTTCGCCAGGAGAGCCAGAGTTCGAGTTCACCAGACGAGAGGCAGAGCAGAGCAACAGAGTTTTCTGTGGAGTTTCAGTAGAGGAGCAGAGCGTGCCACATCTATTGATAGCCGAGTTCATGGATGTATTTCCGGAGGAGTTGCCAGGGTTACCTCCGGATAGAGATGTGGAGTTCTCTATAGATTTGGTGTCCGACACAGAGCCGATATCTCAGCACGTCTATAGAGTGAACAACAACGAGCTGGTGGAGTTGAAGAAGCAGGTGGATGAGTTGCAGTATAAAGGTTTCATTCGATCGAGTTCTTCACCGTATGGTACATCGGTACTCTTTGTACCGAAGAAGGATGGGTCGATACGGATGTGTATCGACTACAGGGCTCTCAACAGCCTCACGATCAAGAACAAGTACCCGCTGCTGAGGATCGATGATCTGTTCGATCAGTTGAGTGGAGCGAGGGTATTTTCCAAAATTGATCTGAGGTCAGGTTACCATCAAGTAAAGATGAAGAATGATGACATTCCGAAGACAGCATTCAGGATATGGTATGGCCAGTTTGAGTTTATGGTGATATCGTTTGGGTTAACTAATGCCCCGACGGTGTTCATGAACCTAATGAACAAGGTGTTCCACCAGTACTTGGACAAGTTTGTGGTGGTGTTCATCGATGACATCTTGGTGTACTCGAAGATCCCATAGGAGCATGAGGAGCACTTGAGAGTGGTTCTGGAGACTCTCAGGAAAGAGGAGCTTTATGGCAAGCTCTCGAAGTGTGAGTTCTTCCTGGATTCCTAGGTCATGTTGTGACCGGGAATGGGATCTCAGTCGACCCGAGGAAGATAACGGCAGTTAAGGCATGGACAACACCGAGTTCAGTTGCGGAGATCAGGAGCTTTTTAGGATTGGCAGGCTACTACAGGAGGTTTGTTCATGATTTCTCTCGGGTTGCAGAGCCATTGACCAGGCTGGCCCGGAAGGACACAGAGTTTGTTTGGATAGAGGAGTGTCAGATCGCCTTTGATGAGTTAAAGAAGAGGTTGACGACGGCTCCGATTCTGACATTACCATTAGGATCAAGCGGATTCACTATCTACAGTGACACCTCAGGGAAGGGTCTGGGTTGTGTCTTGCAGCAGCATGGAAAGGTGATTGCCTATGCTTTCAGGCAGTTACGTCCTTATGAAAAGAACTATCCTACCAATGATTTGGAGTTGGCGGCAGTTATTTTGGCTCTTAAGTTGTGGAAGCACTATTTATATGGAAAGCGAGTGGAGATCTTCACAGACCATAAGAGCTTGAAGTATGTGTTTACCCAGAAAGAGCTCAACATGAGGCAGTGGAGATGGTTGGAGCTAATGAAGGACTTCGACATTATATTGCAGTATCATCTATGGAAGGCCAACATGGTTGCCGACGCTTTGAGTAGATATTCGGTAGCCATGTGTTTAACGATAGATCATCACTTGTTAGCAGATCTGGAGAGCCCGGAGATCGAGGTGATAGTGCTGGGAGTTGAGATGCAGATGTGGGGTCTGCAGACTCAGTCGGACTTGATGGAGAAGATCAAGTCGACTCAGTTCGACGATGTTGCTCTGCAGTATATCCGAGAGCAGGTTCGAGCAAGACTTGTGGATGAGCTTGTCATTACAGAGGATAGCACATTGAGGCATGGTTCCAGGCTATGTGTGCCTAGTGGAGACCTTCGGGAGCAGGTTACGCAGGAGGCTCACTGTTCTCAGTATTCTATGCATCCAGGTGCCAACAAGATGTATAGGGATCTGAAGGAGTATGTATTGTAGTATGGGATGAAGCAGAAGGTAGCACGCTTTATAGCCAGATGTTTAGTCAGCCAGCAGGTAAAGGTAGAGAGGCAGAGACTAGGAGGATTGTTACAGCCATTGCCCATTCCGGAATGAAAGTAGAAACATATTACGATGGACTTTGTTTCAGGATTGCCACGTACACCAGGAGGAAAAGACGCGATTTGGGTCATCGTTGACAGGTTGACCAAATCAGTCCACTTTTTGCCATTCAAAGTAGGCTTGTCTATGGAGAAGCTAGCAGAGATGTACATGCGTCAGATTGTCAAACTTTATGGAGTTCCGGTGAGCATTATCTCGGATCGGGATAGTCGCTTTACTTCCTATTTCTGGCGGAGTTTGCGTACTAGTTTGGACACTCAGCTCAAGTTTAGTACTGCATACCACCCTCAGACGGACGGACAGTCAGAGAGGACTATTCAGACACTCGATGAAATGCTGTGAACTTGTGTCATGGATTTTGGAGGTTCTTGGGAGGATCATTTGCACTTGGTAGAGTTTGTATACAACAACAATTTTCAGGCTAGCATTGAGATATCACCATTCGAGGTATTGTACGGGCGTAGATGTCGTACTCCCTTGTCGTAGAATGACGTTGGAGAACGAGCTTTGTTGGGACCTGAGATGGTTGTGGACGCATTCGAGAAGGTGAAGATCATCAGAGATCGACTTCGCGTGGCGCAGGACAGACAGCGGCATTGGGCCGATAGCCACTGGAGACCTTTGGAGATTGAGGTACAGCTTAGACTTAGGATTAGGATTTTGTTTGTTTTGCAATTTTGTTTGATCATGTGATTGTTATAGTTAAGTTTGAGACCATATTTGTGCTTGGTTGGAGATCTGATGTTCCTGAGGATATCTCCGATACGAGGCACTATTCGCTTTGGTGGAGGTGGAAAGTTTATCCCGCATTTAATCGGACCTTTCGTTATCCATGAGAGAGTTGGTGCCGTAGCTTACAGACTAGACTTGCCACCTGCACTAGAGGGAGTTCACAACGTGTTTCACGTGTCGCAGTTGAGACGGTACATGGCAGATCCCAGCCATGTACTAGATCATTCCGAGATCGAGGTGGGCCCTACTCTTAGTTATCCAGAATAGCCTGCGAAGATTCTGGATCGACAGAAGAAGGTGTTGAGGAACTAGACGATACCCTTGGTTCGCGTCGCATGGAGGCATCACTCTCCGGGTGAGTCTACCTGGAAGAGGGAGGATGAGATGCGCGAGCGATACCCTTATCTTTTTCAGCCTTGAGGTATAATTTTTTTAACCTTCTCATCTATTCTGTTTTTTCTTTAATTTCGAGGATAAAATTATTTTAAGGAGGGTAGATTTGTCACTACCACTTTTCTAGATTAGGAGTATTTTGGTAATTGTGTGATTTTAAATTTTTGATAATATTTAATTGGTGCTTTTGTGTTAATAGTTGGTTTAACCTTAGCTAACCATGATTAGAGACTAACCATGACTTTAGAAACCTAATTATCAAGTTAGATTTGACTTTTAAGTTTTAGTCCTAATTAGAAAACTTTTGAAATCATTTTAGGTTCTTTTAATATATTAATTTTGGACTTTTTGCTAAAAGGCTTTCTATTAAACTTAAGTGGAGTTTTTGGCCCATACCTAAACCCTAACTGTAATGCCTATAGTTCGTATTACGTATTTTGAAATACGTATACGTATTTATCTTGTATTGCATGATTCCTTGCTTGGCTTATCTTGGCATAACATGGCTTGGTCTATTTTGGGTTGGTTCGGTTAGGCTTGGGTTGCCTTGGTTCATCATGAACCAAGGGGAGAACCCTTACCTACCACCACCATCATCCTTTATTAACCCATTCCCTCATTCTCTCTCTTCATTTACTACTTCTTCTCCACCATTACTTTTTCAACCACTAGGAGAGAGAAAGAGAGAGAGAGCTTAGGCAAGTGTAGCTTGCTTCATGGAGGAACTTCATTTTTATTGTTCCATTCTCTTCCTCTCGAGATTCTAACACACTTTAGTACTTAGCATTTCTAATTTCCATGGCTCAATTTGTGTAGATCTAAGTTTATAGTATTTTTGGATTTCTTGGGTTTTGATCTACTTAACATTGTTATTTCCAAGTTTTGATGGTTCCATGTTGTAGAAAATTTTATTCTGCCCCATTTTGACCTATGAAAGTTCGGATTTGGACTCTAGATGAAGGTTTTTGAAGCTTGGAAGCCATGGCTTGCATGGTTCTTCTTCTCGGAATAATGGAGAAGAAGAAAAGTTTCGTAGCCGCATGAACTTCCGTGGCCGCATGAAGTTCCGTAGCCGCATGAACTTCCGTAGCCGCATGAAGTTTCGTAGCCGCATGAATTTCCGTGGCCGCATGAACTTCCGTAGCCGCATGAATTTCCGTAGCCGCATGAACTTCCGTGGCCGCATGAATTTTCGTAGCCGCATGAATTTCCGTGGCCGCATGAACTTTCGTGGCCGCATGAATTCTCGTGGTCGCATGAACTTCCGTAGCCGCATGAACTTCCGTGGCCGCATAAAGTTTCGTAGCCGCATGAAGTTCCGTAACCGCATGAACTTTCGTGGCCGCATGAAGTTCCGTAGCCTTATGAATTTCCGTGGTCGCATGAACTTCCGTGGCCGCATGAACTTCCGTAGCCGCATGAACTTTCGTAGCCGCATGAACTTCCGTGGCCGCATGAAGTTTCGTAGCCGCATAAAGTTCCGTAGCCGCATGAACTTCCGTAGCAAAATAAATTTTCGTGGCCGCATGAATTTCCGTGGCCGCATGAACTTCCGTAGTCGCAGGAACTTTCGTGGCCGCATGAACTTCCGAAGCCGCATGAATTTCCGTGGCCACATGAATTTTTGTGGCCGCATGAACTTCCGTGGCCGCATGAATTTCCGTGGCCGCATGAACTTCCGTAGCCGCATGAATTTCTCTTGATTCTCAGCCGCATAAGCACGCATGCTTTCTGCCGCATGGCTCCCTCCTCAAGTCTTGTCCTCTTTATTATTATTTATTATTATTAATATTAGTATTATTAAACTGATATGTCACATTATGTTTATGTCATGTAAATTTTGGCATATTTTCTGAACACGATAGTGGCCCGTCGTGGCACACTCTCGATAAGCAAACTGACATGATATATCATGACATGCTGTTACGACAGCTAGTCTGACATGACAAGTATGAATGACCTGGACTCCGTGGGCGATTGCGTTTGTACAAATAAACCAGTACTGTCTTGCATCATGTCTAGGGTAGGGATCCCTGAGTACCACGGTCAGGGATACCTACAGTAATTGACTAAGGCTAATAAACTAGAATAATTCAGTAGACATGAAGAGATTCCCAGCTACAGGCAATCCCGTTATCTGGGCGCATTAAGTGGACTTGTAGCCTACCGACGAGTAGGACACATTTCTAGCACACAGTCACGTGTTGCATTCTCCATAAACGGACATTCGACCTGGATAACCGGATGGTCTGCAGGGCTTGTGGCTGTTGGGATAATCTCATTGTATCTTGCTAGTAACTAGGCCTGTGATAACCCTAGTTAGTTAAAAGTATCAAGCCGTACTCTTGATTGGCCGTGATTGATTGGATGGAGTTTATTCCAGCTTAGTCTTATCCTGATCCTGTACAAGATTGTGACATGACATGATTATTGATGCTTGTCTTAACAATAACGATCGGGGGTCCAGTTCTGTTCAGGCGAAGGGTTACAACCCTGGTCCTTGTTTGGTTTAAGGATTATAACCTGGCTCCCGGAGCAGTTATGTGTCCTCTCTTCATTTATTGTCTTATTGCAACCCCATGCCATGTTTGTCATATTTTACTTTACCTAAATACCATGATTATTTATACTGGCCTTAGCAATAAAGATCAGGGGTCCAGTTCTGTTCAGGCGAAGGATTACAACCCCGGTCCTTGTTTGGTTTAAGGGTTGTAACCTGGCTCCCGGAGCAGTTCTGTGTCCTCTCTTCGTTTATTGTCTTCACTATACCAATAGTATTTGAGACGGGTTTCTATTCAGGTGAAGGGCTGCAACCCCGGTCCTTGTTTGGTTTAAGGGTTGCGACCTGGCTACTTGAATGGTTTCCTCGTACTCAGTTTACTGTTGTTATCTCTATTATTATCAGTTCTTTATTTATTATCTTTAATATTCTATTGTGATTTGCTGGTTTTAGTTCCTAAGTGAAGCCTCCTTTGTGGCACTTGCTCTTTCTGGGGTCTGACCCAGCTGGTTTTGTGTGGCCAGATATCGGAGCAGCACCAGAGGATCCACCTGTCTTCCAGCCAGATGGTGACCACCAGGCGTAACCCTGGCAACGAGTGGGTTTCTTTTTGTCCTCCCACTTTATTGTAAAAATTATTCTTTTGAGGCGTTTAGCCGGCGAGCACGTGTTAGCTCGTATTGCACCTTTACTTACTGTCTGCCTACGGGCTGTAACATGATTGACAGATCCTAGGGTTGATCATGTATGACTGAACTCTTGCTAGTCTTGACATTTTGTACGACTAGCTTCATGATCATCCAATATGTAATGTATTGGACGCCTTGCTATTATATATTTGGTGTTCTGACATCTTGTAACTATTATTGTTTGCTTGAGATTGAGACAATAGGCTTGTTCACGACCATAGGAGACTGTTGGCTTGTAGTTAAACCCTCATGTATCTAGACAGCCGTGACCGTATAGCGAGGTGGGTTGCACTTCAATATACGTAGCTGGCTATGTATGCCCCCGCTCTCCAGTATTCTGGTTCTGGGGCATTACACTAACCCCTAGCAGCAGCATGTGGCCGGCCAAACAGCCCCCCTCTTTATATATTCATAATTTGTAGCCACCAAGCCACTTTTACAAACCCTAATTTTCTACTTTCCTCAAAGTAACCTATTTTTCTCATCTCTCATCCGATTTGGACCAAACGAATTGTGTTACGATCCTCGGGAGAAGGAATTGCTGGAGGCTAGCTAGCAAGGAATTGGAGGTGTTTGACCGTAGGATTTTGGGTGTCGAGGTATTTTAGAGTGCTTTTGTATTGAGATTCCAATTCTCAATAGGTAAATGCTTCTAAACTCATTTAAATTCTAATTTTTTTTCTTCATAGAAGCATGCATCTAGGTACCATAGACCTGTAGACCAAGTTTGGTAGGATTTTGTTTCCGTTTGATATGTGTATCAGATGCGTGTCGGTATATTATAACATGTGTTTGTTGAAATGTCTCAAAGAATTAAAAGTTGTTATTTTTCAAAACTAATTTCATATACTTATAGCCCTATATGAGTGGATTCCAAAACATATTTTCTGGATTTATTTTGACACTGTTTTCGTGTCCAAATCGGACACGGGGACGTAGCACGAGTCCTCGTGCACTGTCCCGTGCACTGTCCTACATCTCAAGTGCCATAACTCGATGGACAGGACACCATTTGACACCAAAATTGGTGGACACGTGGGGGCTATGTCTGACAACATGCTCCCAAAATTTGGAGTATTTTGACCGAGTGGTTTGGGAGATATCGCTGTAAGCCCCTGTTTTTCAAAAAATTATTTAATTAGTGTTAAAATATTTATTATGATTTTTAGAAATTTTTTTAGAATTTTTAAATGAGTTTTAAATGAGTTTTAAATACAAAAATATCAATTTGCAATTTTTTAAAATATTTTAATTGACTTTTGCAATTAATTAGATTGTTAAAATATTATTTTGTAAATATTAGAATTGTTTTAATATGGTTTTGTAATTATTAGAATTGTTATAATATCAGTTTGTAATTAATTAAATGTTTTCAAGTGTGGAATGCAAATTGTATTTGTATTTAGACTCTATTAGGGGCCTAGTTGTAATAACCTAAACTCTAGGGGCCCTAATGCTAAACCGCCGTCACCCCCCCCCCCCCCCCCCCCCCCCCCCGACCTCGGCCACCTGGCCCCGACGACCAGCCGCCATTTTTGGCCAGCGCACGACCTCCCTTCCGACTCAACCAGCCTATAAAACCCCCCTTTCTTCCCCAGACCGAGCCCTAACCCTAAACCACCACCACGACCACCCCCGACCACCGTAGTCTTTCGTCTCCGGCGAAAACCCTAGTCCTAAACCCTAACTCCGGCCACCCCACAGCGCCACCTCCCTAGCTACCCTCACAGCCCCCAACCACCGCCGACGAGCTCGTCACGCTGAGACGCGACGATCGCCGCCCAAGCGCCACCGCCGCGACGCCTCCGCCGCTGTCCAGCCCCTTCGAAACCTCCCCAGCAAATCGGACACGTGAGTAGCAGTGTCGAATCGTGTCGTGTGAGTCTCGTGCACACGTATGTGGTTCGTCGTGTCCTGGCGAGCACGAGAGTAGGATTAGACACGGCAGACTCGTGTCGTGCGTGTCGAAATCGACCCGGACACTTAGACTCCTGTGTCCCTAACTGTCAGGACACAGGACTGTATTTATATTTTTTTATTATTTAAATTGCTTAATCCTAAATAAATTAAACCTAATCCTAACATAACCAGCGGGCTGACCCCCTGGCCAGCTCGACCTAGTCTAAACCCCAACCCCCCCCCCCCCCCCCCCCCCCCCCGCGCGTTCTCTGGCTCGGGTTAGAGCCCCCCTTACTGCTGTTTCCATTTCTTTTTCTTTTCCCTTTTTCTTTTTCTTTTTTCTGTTATTTATATATATATTTATATATATATGTATATACATATATTTGTATATATATACGTATTATTATACTGTATTATATATATATATATATATATATATATATATATATATATATATATATATATATATATATATATATATATATATATATATATAAATATATATATATATATATATATATATATATATATATATATATATATATATATGTTATATTTAGTATTTTATTATAATATGTATGTATGTATATGTATATATATGTATTTATGTACATATATGTATATATGTATATATGTTCATGTGTATATATATTATTATAAATATACTATTATATATATGTATACAATATTTGTATATATATATATACTTTATAGTTAAGTATTTTTCTTATATATATATATATATATATATATATATATATATATATATATATATATATATATATATATATATATATATATATATATATATATTAAAAAAAAAATATATATATATATATATATATATATATATATATATATATATATATATATATATATATATATATATATATATATATATATTTTAATATATATATATATATATTTTTTTAATATATATATATATATATATATATATATATATATATATATATATATATATATATATATATATATATATATTTTAATATATATATATATATATATATATATATATATATATATATATATATATATATATATATATATATATATATGTGTGTGTGTGTGTGTGTGTGTATTTTTAACATATGTATGTATATATCCATTATGTAAATGTCTATATATTTATATGTAAATATAAATATTGTAGATATACATTTTATATATGTGTTTCACTCTACCTAGTGTAAATTATCTTTATAAAATAATTGTCATATTTTTATAACTACTATGTATAATTTTACCTTATTAAAATATTAATATTTATTTTGCACTTTTACCAATTTGTATTTTAGTATATTTAAATTACTGCAACCATTTGGTGTCCAAGCCTAGCATGGGTTTTTGGGCCCAAATGTGTTTTCACACATTCAAGACCTGTACAAGTCATATTGGACTTGATTCATGGCCTTGGGTCCTGTATTTGAACTTTGGTTCAAATTATGTACATGGACAAAATATGCAGATAATTAATTATTTAATTTCAATTGTGTGCAAAGCTATTTTTGAATTTCTAAAAATACTTAAAGTACTATTAAAATTCTGGAAAAATAGTATTTAGATACTATGTTAATTTAGCTAATTTAGTATAATTTTTATAGTATTTAATTTACTATTTTGCCACTAATTTGGCATATGAAACCAAAACTCATTTTCTGTATACTTAGGAAAACTGATTTTTATAAAATACTTGTACTGGTTAATAAATTCCAGAAAAATTATAATAAATTTCTATAATTAACAAGGATCATTTTGGTACTTTATTTTATGTAAAAACTAAGCTTTTTGTCTATCTCAAAAATTGTTGGAACACAATGATCATTTGATTTATTTATTGATTAATTACGACTTGCAACTTTCGTGCTACTTTGAGTTTTAGCCGTATTGAACCTCACCCCTCACTAGTGTAAAGACCCTAGAAAGTTAGTTAAAGTAGTGTGTCACCCCACATGGGTCTCCTATGCTAAAGTTATCATTTTGACTAGGCGCCCAGTCACAAGTCGTGTTGCACAAATTAGTGTCTTAGTATTTTAGCTTAGTGTAAAAACTAAGTTTATGCATTTATTTCTACAGTGACGAGTTACCAGACATTTATAGCACTTTTATCGCAGCTTGCCTTGCTTTGCTTTGCTAGAGGCAAGTACTTTCTACAAACTTTACATACTGCTATAAACCATAAACTGTGATTCACCAGCCATGTTAAATGCTGATCCTTGGGGTAGCAAGTTAGAACTTTACATGTTGTATTACTTTCAGTCTCTTCCATGTTTAGGCTACTTTTCATATCTCTCTCACATGCTTAAATAACGGGTTAAGGGGAAACAGCTAGTAGTGTACGTGATCATGACCCCCTTCTCCGTATGTATTTATCGAGCACCGTTACATTCTATATGTATCTGTGTCGTATGTCTGGTCCCGCATTTGTGTATGGATATACACTAATGCCATTATGTGTACGTATGTGCATATCAGAAATTTGATATGTACCGATGTACATCCTGATTACCTATTGACTGATCACTCACCTACTACAGTTTTAAACTTTAAAATGAATATCTATTGCCATGATAAAATGTACCTAAAACTGAACAAACATGATATGTCATTTCTTTTCATCACATGATCAGTATTATATGTTTGTTAGATTCAGTACTTGCTCCCGTCCTGACAGGATAACATTGTAGGTGTCCTTATCGAGGAGGAGTTACTCTGCGACTCATATTATGGAGATACTGCTGAGGACCCGGCCTTGCTTTACGAGGATGTTCCTGCAGAGAACCTCGCCTAGCTATCTTTTTGCTTTAGACTTTTGAGAGTAGTCATGTATTAGACTACGTATTTTGTAACTGGACATGTATCCAGTTTTACATTTCAGACTTGTACTTTGGACATTTCACTATATGAGACGACTTTTGTGTTTGGAGCATTTTATGACTTTTATTCACTTATAAAACTGTTAGCACATTTAGTCTTATCCTGTTGTCTTTAGAACAGCTTACTACATTTTATCTCAAACGTAGGCTGGGCATGACTCGGCCTGGCCCAACAATTTGGGTAGCGGGTCGTGACATGTTTTTAGTGGTGGCCCATGCAGGTCCTGACTAAATAAATTGTTTGGTTACATTATTGTACCAAACATGCCTGCAATTAGGAACTTAAGGTAATTAGACAACATTAGGAATGACGCTTAGAACACCTAGAGGAATGCTAGGATTGCAACATAGGAAATGCATCACATGTTTGCTATTATAATTAGATTTTCTTGTCTATGATTGCTTACTTTAAATAAGTCCTTATAAGTCCTTTTTATTGTAATTTAGATGGTGCTTACTCGTTCATCCCAGTATGTTACACCTGAGAATGGCGCACTCGATATCCAGTCAGCTGACCAGTTGACTGATACACCCCCACCTCCACCTACCACATTCCCCCACTCCACAGATCTACAGACCCAGATGCCTCCACCACCTTCCACATCACAGTCCCAGCAGGCCCCGATACTTCCACCACCCCCTATCACTATACCTACCCAGGCTTCCGTCACACTCGACGGAAACCAGCTGCTCACTATGATCCAGGGGTTCCTAACAACCCATCAGGAGTAGACTACCCTACTCCGTCAGAGCATGGAGCGTTCTGAGGAACGTACCGTGGTCCCACCACCTGTAGAGCCACGGCAGAGAGCGGGGACGATCAAGGACTTCATGAGTCTGAATCCCAAGGAGTTCTCAAGGACTGAGGGTATAGTAGTAGCAGATGACTGGCTAGACTCGGTAGAGAGGAAGCTCCTTGGAGTTAGGATGCCAGGTGACCTCCAGGTCGAGGCAGCGGGATTTCTGCTGATAGACTTGGCAGGAGTCTGGTTCCGGAATGAGCCGTTGTTTGCGAGAGGGAGAGCCACTTGGGATCAGTTTAAGACCCAGTTCAAGAAGAAATTCTTCTCGACCACTGCTAGAGTAGCCATGGGGCTACGATTACAGAACATCTAGCAGGGGAACCGTTCTGTTGACGAGTATGCGGCAGAGTTTAGTCGCCTGAGCCGTTTTGCTCCTAGTCTGGTTGCAGATCCAGAGGAGATGACCCGTAGGTTTTGCCATGGTCTAGTTCCAGACATCGGTATTCTTATAGTAGCGAACGGTACGACTGACTACTACCAGAGCCTAGAGTTGGCCCGGAGCATCGAGGAGCGTCTTCTGTCATACAAGAGGCCGGCTTCTGTACATCATGAGAGACCGTCCAAGCGTCAGGCTTTCCAGCAGAGAGCACCGACGCCGCCCCAGCAGACTTACCGTCCCCCTACACCACATCACCCGACCCCGCCAGTTAGAGCCCCGGGACCCTGACAGCAGCCGAAGGGAGGTTTTTGTGCATTCTGCAAGAGGGTAGGCCACGACGCTTCCATCTGCAGGAAGAAGTTGGGGCAGTGTTTGGCTTGTGGGTCTGCCACCCATCAGCTTCGAGAGTGCCCAGTAGCGAAGACTAGAGGACCGCTCCCGACTCAGCAGCAGAGGTTTGGGCAGCATCTGCAGCAGCAGAAGGGACCCCAGGGGAAGATTTATAGTCTAGCCCTTGAGCCGGAGCCAGAGCAGGTTTCGGAGCCAGATTACTTAGCTGACGTCATCACAGGTCATGTTTATTTGCATACTTTTTTAGCTCTATGATTGTTTGATTCTGGTGCATCTCATAGCTTCCTATCATTAGAGTTTATGCATAAACACCATCTAGTAGCTTCACCTACTACAGAGATTAGTAGAGTGATGACGGGAGGAGGACCAGTGCCTATTAGATCTATCTATAGATGTTCTATTTTTATAGCCGGGAGAGAGTTCAGGGGACGATTCTTTGTGATGCCACTTTCCGGTTATGATATCATATTGGGGATGGACTGGCTTAGCTATGCCCATGTATCTATAGATTGTCATGAGGGTAGTATTTTGTTCAGTCCCCCAGGCACAGCACTATTCAGTGTCAGGAGGACAGGGCCGGAGATCAGCCTAGAGCCGAACTGTTGTGCGACAGTTGGGGACGTAGCACCGCCACACCCTATCATTAGGGAGTTTATGGATGTATTCCCAGAGGATCATCCAGGGCTTCCGCCTAACAGAGATGTGGAGTTCACCATAGATTTAGTGCCGGATTCATCACCAGTATCCCGAACTTGCTATAGAGTGAATCCCAAGGAGGCCGTAGAGATGAAATAGCAGATTGATGACCTGTTGAAAAAGGGTTTCATTCGATCCAGTGCTTCTCCATGGGGAGCGCCAGTGCTCTTTGTACCTAAGAATGATGGTACAGTCCAGTTGTGTATTGACTACCGGGCCTTGAATGCCATCACCATCAAGAACAAATATCCTCTGTCCAGGATAGATGATTTGTTCGACCAGTTGAGCAGGGCGAAGGTGTTTTCCAGGATAGATTTGAGATCTAGGTACCACCAGGTGAAGGTTAGGGCAGCAGACATCCAGAAGACGGCGTTCAACACGAAGTACGGGCAGTACGAGTTTCTGGTGATGCCATTTGGTCTCACAAATGCGCCAGCTGTCTTTATGAATTTGATGAATAAAACATTTCACCAGTATCTGGATAAGTTCGTCGTAGTGTTTATCGACGATATCCTGATATACTCGAAGACGCCAGAGGAGCATGCAGAGCACTTGCGGATAGTTTTGGGGATTCTGAGACAGGAGAGATTGTTTGCCAAATTACCGAAGTGCGAGTTCTTTTTAGACCGAGTGGAGTTTCTCGGCCATGTAGTTACTGGAGATGGAATCTCGGTGGACCCCAGGAAGATTGCTGCAGTTGAGACATGGAAGGCTCCGACGTCAGTTTCAGAGATCGGGAGATTTCTGGGTTTAGCAGGCTATTATAGAAAGTTTGTCCAGGACTTTGCTAGGATAGCTAAACCCATGACAAAGCTGACACGGAAGGACGCAGAGTACATCTGGTCAGAGGACTGCCAGGCAGCATTTGAGGAGCTGAAGAGGAGGCTGACGACCGCCCCAGTTCTGACATTACCTTCAAGTTCTGGAGGTTTTACCATATACAGCGATGCTTCTGGAAAGGGGCTAGGATGTGTCCTACAGCAGCATGGGAAAGTGATTGCTTATGCATCTAGGCAATTGCGGACTCATGAGCAGAATTATCCTACCCATGACCTAGAGTTAGCTGCGGTGATCTTTGCACTCAAGTTATGGAAATATTACTTATACGGAGAGCGTGTAGAAATCTTTACTGACCACAAAAGCTTAAAGTATATGTTCACGCAGAAAGAGCTGAACATGAGGCAAAGACGATGGTTGGAGTTGATGAAAGACTTCGACATCGATTTACAGTATCACCCCGGGAAGGCAAATATGGTGGCGGATGTGCTGAGCAGGCATCCGATGGCATGGTACCTGATGATTGATCGGCATTTGCGGAAGGATTTGGAGAAGCTCGGTATCGAGCTAGTTCGGCCAGGATCAGTGATACAGATGATGGCGCTTGACATTCAGTCAGGTTTGATGGAGCAGATTAGGGAGACACAGTCTACAATGAGAGCCTTCGCAGACTTCGAGCCTAGGCTTTAGCTGGATTGCTGGATGACTTCACTATAGCAGAGGATGGATCCTTGAGGCATGGCAGCCGATTGTGCGTGCCAAAGGGAGAGCTGGTAGAGGCAGTCTTGTAGGAGGCGCACCGATCGAGATATTCTATTCACCTTGGTACTAACAAGATGTACCGTGACTTGCGGGAACATCTTTGGTGGCACGGAATGAAGAGGGATGTATCACGTTTCATCTCGAGATGCCTAGTTTGCCAGCAGGTCAAGACGGAGCGCCAGAGGCCAGCTGGGTTGTTGCAGCCGTTACCCATTCCCGAGTGGAAGTGGGAACATATTACGATGGACTTCGTCTCAGGGATTCCTCGTTTCCAAGGAGGGAAGGATGCCATTTGGGTCATCGTGGACAGGCTGACGAAATATGCGCACTTCATACCCTTCAAGTTGGGGCTTTCCACCGAGAAGTTGGCGGAGCTATACATGCAGCAGATAGTTCGCCTGCACGGAGTGCCAGTGAGCATCGTGTCGGACAGAGACAGCAGATTTACATCCCACTACTGGCAAGTCATCTTATTAAAATGAATGAATGAGACACGTTCATGTTATGAACTATTGCAATCGACTGGCTGATCCCAAATATTGACATACATGCACATACAGGCTTCAATCTATTTATTTAATTATTTATTTATTTATTTTTCTACAAAGAAGCATGTGTACTTTATGGTCAAGGCATGATTATCGTGGTTAGATTTGATTGTTGCATTACGCTATGTAAAACCTGCAGCCTAACCGCACTGGTATCGTTGTAGAGTTGAGCATATCGTACCCCGTACGAAAGTACTCATTTGAATGACCATGATCCACGGCATGGGATTTCACTCAACGTAGGGACTATTAAGTTAAATAAAATAATGATTGCATGGAGAGAATGGATTCTCGAGTTTTTACATGGCAGCCCCCTTGGGACGAGTAGTACCCGACGGGCCGGCTGGTTCCCACAGATACTGTAAATCTGCCACACGGGCGGGGAACAGTATCTACTTTTATTATTATTATATATTGTATATTGACGGGCGTCCTGCTAGGACTCGTCTAATTCATGCATGACGCACATGATTGACTGGATAGACTAGCCTTGCTCGCACATAGTAAGAACTGAGGAATCTTTATTGCATTATTCCAGGATAACTTGGGACTCACAATAGCAAGCCGTAGGATTGATTGGCCGTTCAAGATGATTTGTTTGTGTACTGTACTACTCTGTTACCTAACTGGGATGATCAGAATGTCAGGACATGACGGGTCAACTTCTGTCCTTGTTTGGTTGGGAGGTTGGTTCGAAGTGTCGTGATGTGATGTGAATCCTAGTAGTAAGCAGAGATCTATTATTATATTCTTTTACTTACTGGTTTATGTCCTTCATATCGTCCTTCCTTGTGGTACTTGCTATTAGAGGTCTAACCTCTCTGGTTTTGCATGGCCAGATTTAGAGCCGGTTCCTGAGGATCCAGCGTACTTCTACCTCCAGGATGGTCAATACTAGGGGAATGATCGCAGGAGGACTCGAGTGGGTTCCTTACTTCACCGCTCGTTTTGTTATTTACCTTTATACTTAGCCGTTTGGCACCGACATGTTAGTCGGATTGTCTTGTACTTACTTTTACATAATTGTAATTAAGTCAGACTGCAGCTGATAACAATTGTGTATACTTGCTATACCATCTGGCTATGTTTTGTAAAGCCAGATCTCAAGAACATTTTGACTGAGCGTTTGGGACGCCTTACTGCTTTATCTTACATGTTCTCTATTACTGTTTCCTTGTTTGAATGATTGAGACAATAGATGTAAAGTGACCATAGACTTTTATGTAGCATGCACCCCCTCGTCTGGTTAGACAGCATTGATCGTATTATACGGTATTCATCTACCCGTAATACGTAGCTGGCTGAGTCATTCCCCCGCTCGCCAGTATTCTGGTTCTGGGGCGTGACAAGGTTTTAGTGGTGGCCCATGCAGGTCTGATTTCAGACTTGTGGGGTGTTTTAATTTATAGGATGTCTCAATCACACATATTTCCCCTTGATCTCCTGATTCGTTATTCTCAACTCTTGCTTGACATTCCGGTATCCTTTGACTTCATTGATCCTTTATGTCCGGTCATTTGATTGTTCTCTTGTCCCTTTTCTTAGGGGCACTTCGTCCGCATCGGTTAGAGCTGGGCAGCAACAACAAGGGCAACATGGGCAACATGACCAGGTTGGTCAGCAACCAGGGCCAGTCTCACCTCAGGAGACTATCCAGGAAGAAGTGATAGTAGAACCAGCAGTTGGACCGCAGTATCCGGAAGTTCCAAACCCACCCATAGTTCCACCTACCCCTGTGGAAGTGGATACACCAGCCCTTCTGGAGATCATGAGAGGAATGATGGCTGCTCAGCAACATCAGATGTTGGCCCAGCAGCGCATGCACACTCAGTTACAAGAGCAGAATGTGTTGCTCAACCAAGGATTGCAGACGGCTTTGGAAAGAAGAGTGAGGGCTGATTCAGGAGCATCAGCCAGGTTTTGCAAGTACAATCCCCGCCGTTTCGAGGGCACGGAGGATGCCATTTCAGCAGATGCATGGCTTAAGGATATGGAGGCTATTCTGACAGCGGCTAAGGTACCGGCGGAAGAACGTGTGGATCTAGTAAAGTTGTTACTTCAGGATCTCGCACGTGATTGGTGGGAATCAGAAGAAGTGGGCATCAGACGTCCTGTAGCTTGGGACAATTTTACTGTAAGATTCAAGACCAAGTACTATGGAGTTGTGGCACAGTTTGAGCTACAACAGAAGTTTATCAACCTCAGACAGGCCGGCAAGACTGTAGATGCTTATGCAGCGGAGTTCTGCAGATTGAGTAGATTCGCCCCAGAGATGGTAGCAACAGAGCGCCAGAGGGCTATGAGGTTTCAGCAAGGGTTTCACCTCGAGCTCTTGAAATTGATAGAGGGGCACAGCTACCAGACTTTTGATGAGATATTGACGGCAACTCGAAGGCATGAGATCACTATTCAGAGGCTTGCAGTAAGGACTGGGGGTCAGAAGAGGTCCCACAGTCAGATTGAAGGAGGAGGGGGAGCAGCGCCCCGAACAACAGCGCCATCCACTGGCATTCGTATCCACGATGTGGCGATACGAGGACCAGCACCACTCAGACAGCAGCAGCAACAGCAATAGAGGAAGAACCAGCAACCCCGGTAGGCTGCACTTATTGTGGAAAGATGGGACACACTAGAGATGTGTGTCGGATATTGAATGGACTGTGTCTGATATGTGAAAATCCAGACCATCGGGTTACCACATGTCCCATGAATTCGAGGTCAGGAGGGCCAGGGCAGCAGTTTCCTACTCTGCCAGCACCAGGGGCAGGCCAGTATCGAGGACCAGCGGTGGCAGTTAGGCCATTGGCGCAGCGTCCGTTAGTACCGCAGGCTCAGATGTTTCGGCAGCAGGGACCGCCGATGCAGCAACACCAGCATAGACCACCCCAGCATCATCAAGGAAGGGGCCAGCAACAGCATCAGGCTAGGCCGCAGCATGGAAATCAGCAAGGAGGTCGAGGGCAAGCATTCACTCTGTCCTTGGAAGAGGCATTGGCATCGGGAGATATTGTGGCAGGTAACATTCTCGTCGCCTCATATCCCGCAGTAGCATTGTTTGATTCGGGAGCATCCCATTCATTTGTATCTGTACGATTTGCGACACGACTAGGAATGGAGTTCGAGACATTGCCAGGGAGGTTGAATATACTCACTGGTAATAGGCTCGTAAGAGTTAGTAGAGTTATTTTAGCGTGTAGCATTGTAGTTTGCGGGCATTCCTTACCTGCCCGGTTGATAGAATTTCCTGTTGGAAATTTCGACGTTATCTTAGGCATGGACTGGCTGAAAGACAGTCATACGACAATAGATTGTCGTAGAGGGAGTGTATCTTTTGATATTCCAGGCATGAAGAGGTTCACCTTAGTCAGATCAGAGGCAACTCAGTAAGAGCAGAGAGTAGTGACGACAATGGAGGAAGTTCAGATTCCGAAGGTAGTTGAAGAGTTTCTAGACGTATTTCCCGAAGAACTTCCAGGTCTACCACCAGTTAGAGATATTGAGTTCAGTATAGAATTGGCACCAGGAACTAAACCGATATCAAATCGAGTTTACAGAATGGCGAATTCAGAGCAGGCCAAGGTTTATCAGCACATAGAGGAATTGAAGGAGAAGAAGTTCATCCAAGCTAGCGTGTCACCATAGGCAGCACCAGTGGTACTTGTGGAAAAGAAGGATGGGTCATCTAGATTATGCATTGACTACAGGAAGCTTAACGCAGCAACAGTGAAGAACAAGTACCCATTACCCAGGATCGACGACTTATTTGATCAATTGAGCAAGGCTAGAGTTTTCTCCAAGATAGATCTTCGTTCAGGGTACCATCAGGTGAGGGTTCGGAAGGAAGATATTCCCAAGACAGCATTCCGGTCGAAGTATGGGCATTACGAATTCTTAGTAATGCCGTTTGGTTTGACCAATGCTCCAGCAATATTCATGGATTTGATGAACCACATCTTTATGCCATATTTAGACCAGTTTGTCGTTGTGTTTCTTGACGACATTCTCGTGTACTCTGCTAGTGAAGAGGAGCATGAAGACCACCTCAGGAAAGTGTTGCAGGTTCTGAAAGAGAACCAGTTGTATGCCAAGCTCAGCAAGTGTGAGTTTTGGTCGAATCACATTTCATTTTTGGGTCACATCATCTCAGGAGCTGGAGTAGCAGTAGATCCCAAGAAGGTAGAAGCAGTAGAGAGTTGGCCAGTACCCAAGACCGTAGCAGATGTACAGAGTTTCTTAGGATTGGCAGGATATTACAGAAGATTTGTATCAGACTTTGCAAGGCTTTCAGCACCCATGACCCGCTTGACCCGGAAGGATGTGCCATTTGTTTGGTCGGCAGAATGTCAGGCATCATTTGAGACTTTGAAGCAGAAGTTGATATCAGCACCTATCCTTACATTGCCAGTTGGGCCCGGAGGTTTTACAGTATATTGTGATGCGTCAGGTAAAGGACTTGGATGTATCCTTATGCAACAAGGGAAGGTGATAGCGTATGCATCTAGGCAGCTTCGGGACCACGAGAAGAATTACCCAACTCATGATTTGGAGTTAGCAGCAGTAGTGTTTGCTCTGAAGCTATGGAGGCATTACTTATATGGTGATCGAGTGGAAATGTACACAGACCATAAAAGTCTGAAGTACATCTTTACTCAGAAGGAATTAAACATGAGACAGAGAAGATGGCTGGAGTTGATTAAGGATTATGACGTGGAGCTTCAGTATCATCCAGGCAAGGCGAATGTAGTAGCAGACGCTCTTAGCAGGAGAGGCGACGCATTTATGTTGACAACGCAGAGGCATATCTTAGAAGACCTTCAGGAGATGGGCATCGAAGTTATATTTCCTAGTGATGTAGGAGTTCTAACTAGTCTACAAGTCCAATCTGACTTGGTAGGCAGGATCAAGGCAGCTCAGGCGCAAGACCCGAGGATTCAGAAGCTTAGGACAGAATGTGAGTCAGGGCTCAGGAAGGAGATGAGGATTCATGAAGATGGTACACTTAGGTTTGGATCGCGTCTATGTGTGCCTAGTGGGGATATCAGACAGGAGGTTATGGTAGAAGCTCACAGTTCTCAGTATTCTATTCACCCTGGAGGGACCAAGATGTACCAAGATATCAAGCAACATTTCTGGTGGAACGGAATGAAGAGGGAGATAGCTAGATTTGTTTCCCGTTGCTTGGTATGTCAGCAAGTAAAGACAGAACAGCAGAGGCCAGCTGGGTTATTGCAACCGCTTCCTATTCCGGAATGGAAATGGGAGCATATTATAATAGACTTTGTGACCGGTTTACCGAGATCACCAAGTGGTAGGGACGCTATTTGGGTAATAGTAGACCGACTTACGAAGGTAGCACACTTTCTTCCCTTCAGAGTAGGGTAATCTACAGAAAAGTTGGCGAAGTTATATATGCAACAGATAGTCAGGCAGCATGGAGTCCCTGTCAGTATTGTGTCGGATCGAGATACCCGCTTTACATCACATTTCTGGAAGAGCTTACATCATAGTCTGGGTACCAAGTTAAGGTTTAGCACGGCTTACCATCCACAGACGGATGGGCAATCAGAAAGGACAATTCAGACCTTAGAAGACATGTTGAGAGCTTGCACTCTAGATTTTGGAGGGTCTTGGGAAAGTCACCTGTACTTGGTCGAGTTCTCATACAACAATAGTTATCAAGCCAGTATCCAGATGGCGCCATTCGAAGCATTATATGGTAAGAAGTGCAGGTCACCGCTAGCATGGGATGATATTGGAGAGAGGAAGATGCTAGGCCCGGAAATGATTATTCAGACGGTTGAAGTAGTTAAAGGGATTAGAGAGCGACTTCGAGTTGCACAGGATCGGCATCGTCATTGGGCGGACCAGCATCGTAGGCCGTTAGAATTCTCTGTTGGGGACCACGTATTCTTGCGGATCTTACCTACTCGTGGGGTCATTAGATTTGGCGTTCGCGGGAAATTGAGTCCGCGGTACGTGGGCCCATTTGTTATCCTTGATCGGATAGGCGATGTTGCTTATCGTTTATCACTCCCACCTTCGTTACGAGAGATGCATGACGTGTTTCATGTATCTCAATTACGTAGGTATGTATCGGACCCAAGTCATGTCCTCGATCACTCTGAGCTGGTTGTTGGTACCAACCTGTCTTACGAGGAACAGCCTGTGTCTATTTTGGACCAAAGAGAGAAGATACTCAAGAACCGAACAATTAGTCTTGTTCGTGTTGCTTGGGGTCATCACTCCTTGGGAGAGTCAACGTGGAAACGTGAGGATGATATTCGATCACGGTATCCACACCTGTTTGACTCACAAGGTATATCTCTTTCTGTATACCTTGATTGTCTTGATTCCTCATGCTTATCGCCTTATGGATAGAACTACCTGATATTGTAGATTGATGGATTTACATATATAGTACTTGCTTTTGATATGGTAACAATGATTGCTTGCTCACTAGAATTGCTTCTATTAGTTTAGCTCTGATATTTCTATCCTGCTTGGATTTGAAATTCCGAGGACAGAATTTTTCTAAGGTGGGTAGAGATGTTACTTTCCGTTCCCGGAATGCGTATTTTTATATATGTACAACTCATGTGTATTTATTTAGTATTTATCATGTATTATTCTGTATTTACATTTTTTTAGTTTCATGTTAATTAATTATCTGCTCTTTAAATTCCATGTTAATTTATTTCCTGTAATTTTATTTCTGCAATTTTATTACCTGCATTTTATTTGTTGCTTTAGTCTTATTGGGTTTCGGCTTGGATGGATCTGTGCAACCCGGCCCACTAACTCCCACCTACCACCACCCTCCCTATTTAAAGCATCCTTCTCCTTCTCTCTCCTCATTACTTCTCTTCACCATTACTTCTTCTTCTTCTTCCTCTCATTACTCTCCACCACCTACCAGCAGCAGGAGAAGGCAAGTGCAAACTTGCTTCTACTTGAGAACCATGTTGTTATGGTTCATTTGGCTTCTCCTTGTGATCCTAAGAGAGTTTAGTTCTTAGTATTTTGGATTTCGTTGGCTTGTTTCTCCTAGATCTAAGTTTCGTATTCGGCTGTTCATGGGTTCTCGGTCCACCAACTTAGCGTGTATTTTGGCACGGAACAAAGGCTCCATAGGGCGAGTTCGGAAGATGTACGCACACGTTCTTACGTGCTCGCGTGAAACATCAGCCCAGTCACGCACACGTCTTTACGTATTTGCGTGTATTTTAGTCACGCTAACGTTCTCATGAGCGTACGTGTATTTTAGTCACGCTAACGTTCTCATGAGCGTGCGTGTATTTTAGTCACGCTAACGTTCTCATGAGCGTGCGTGTATTTTAGTCACGCTAACGTTCTCATGAGCGTGCGTGTATTTTTAGTCACGCTCATGTCTGTGCGTATCTGCGTGACTTTTGAGTTACGCTCACTCTGTGCTTGTCTGCGTGACTTTTGAGTTACGTTCACACGGCGCGTATCTGCGTGTATTTTAGCCACTCTCACGCTGTGCTTACGTGCGTGACTTTTTACGCTCATGTCCCTAAGCTCGCGTGCGTGACTTTTCACCCTCACGCTGAGTGTGCGTGCGTGAACCACTTGTCACGCTTCACTTTTCACGCTCACGTTTACCTGAGTGTACTCCTTTTACGCTCACTCCTTCATGCCGGACTTGGCGTACTTTTCACGCATACGATTCTTGCGTGACTTTTGGACTTAGCTTAGACTTGTTAGCATGACTTCCTGACTTGGGAGTTTTATTTGTTCTATATTTTATTCATTTAATGTTGGCATGATAATTCCCTATTATATCCTTACGCCTTTTTGCATGAACCCAAAAATCTTAGCATGTTAATATTTTAATACCTATGGTTGTGTATTAGTGCCAAGTGTCTGGATTGGTATATGGATATCTAGTGAGACTGGAACTTGACCTCGAGAGTTATAGACTCGACCCTATTTGATGATAAATGACTTTCATGCCTTGTCACCATTAATGATGATGGTTATTTGACTAATTGATCATGCGTTCCTAGTTGAAACTAAGAGACTGGCTAGTCGTCTTATTAAAATGAATGAATGAGACACGTTCATGTTATGAACTATTGCAATCGACTGGCTGATCCCAAATATTGACATACATGCACATGCATGCTTCAATCTATTTATTTATTTATTTATTTATTTATTTTTCTATAAAGAAGCATGTGTACTTTATGGTCAAGGCATGATTACCGTGGTTAGATTTGATTGTTGCATTACGCTATGTAAAACCTGCAGCCTAACCGCACTGGTATCGTTTCAGAGTTGAGCATATCGTACCCCGTACGAAAGTACTCATTTGAATGACCATGATCCACGGCATGGGATTTCACTCAATGTAGGGACTATTAAGTTAAATAAAATAATGATTGCATGGAGAGAATGGATTCTCGAGTTCTTACATGGCAGCCCCCTTGGGACGAGTAGTACCCGACGGGCCGGCTGGTTCCCACAGATACTGTAAATCTGCCACACGGGCGGGGAACAGTATCTGCTTTTATTATTATTGTATATTGTATATTGACGGGCGTCCTGTTAGGACTCGTCTAATTCATGCATGGCGCACATGATTGACTGGATAGACTAGCCTTGCTTGTACATAGTAAGAACTGAGGAATCTTTATTGCATTATTCCAGGATAACTTGGGACTCACAATAGCAAGCCGTAGGATTGATTGGCCGTTCAAGATGATTTGTTTGTGTACTGTACTACTCTGTTACCTAACTGGGATGATCAGAATGTCAGGACATGACGGGTCAACTTCTGTCCTTATTTGGTTGGGAGGTTGGTTCGAAGTGTCGTGATGTGATGTGAATCCTAGTAGTAAGCAGAGATCTATTATTATATTCTTTTACTTACTGGTTTATGTCCTTCATATCGTCCTTCCTTGTGGTACTTGCTATTAGAGGTCTAACCTCTCTGGTTTTGTATGGCCAGATTTAGAGCCGGTTTCCGAGGATCCAGCGTACTTCTACCTCCAGGATGGTCAATACTAGGGGAATGATCGCAGGAGGACTCGAATGGGTTCCTTACTTCATCGCTCGTTTTGTTATTTACCTTTATACTTAGCCGTTTGGCACCGACATGTTAGTCGGATTGTCTTGTACTTACTTTTACATAATTATAATTAAGTCAGACTGCAGCTGATAACAATTGTGTATACTTGCTATACCATCTGGCTATGTTTTGTAAAGCCAGATCTCAAGAACATTTTGACTGAGCGTTTGGGACGCCTTACTGCTTTATCTTACATGTTCTCTATTACTGTTTCCTTGTTTGAATGATTGAGACAATAGATGTAAAGTGACCATAGCAAGACTTTTATGTAGCATGCACCCCCTCATCTGGTTAGACAGCATTGATCGTATTATACGGTATTCATCTACCCGTAATACGTAGCTGGCTGAGTCATTCCCCCGCTCTCCAGTATTCTGGTTCTGGGGCGTGACACGCCCCGCTCCCGTAGGAGCGATCATCCTCGCTAAGGCGTGATGCCGCACGGGCCTAGGTTGCACCCATGCAAGGCTATGTCCAGAAATGGCCGATTCGAGCTAGGCCACAGAGTCGCATAGAGTGTCCTCATTTGCAGCGGAAAGTAAATGAACACAAGTTGAAGCGAATTCAAACTCTTTATTGATATTCAAGAAGTTTACAAGCGGCACTAGGCCGAGATTACAAGTCTCTCAAGCTCTCTCTCTGAAACATAAAAGGCGTGCCAAGTGGCTTACAAGATGGAATGATTCATGGCGATGTTCCGATACATTATGTACTGTATATGGTGCTCCATCTCCTTGCAACGCTCCAAGGCTCCAGAGATAGCTCCGTGCCTTAGCACGTTCGAGGAAAGCTCCGCACCCGACGATGTCTCCTGCTTCCTGTAAGCAATTTGTGGGGTTATCAGTACATGGTTATGCACTGGTAGGGAGGCTAGCTCGCCCACAATACTATCATTACCAAACACGTTCAATTTACTTTTGTGCACCGTCTATCATTCATTGTCTTTCTAATCTTGCCTTAGGATCAGTTTCATGGCATATTTCATAACCTATCTCGTGTTGCCGAATTCAAGTGTTTGCATGAAAATACATGTATGACTTATCCATACTTACCGTCCGGCCTTTCCTGTCCAAAGTAAACCAAGTTAGTCAACAATTCATATAACTTTCAATGCCAAGGGCGTGTCCTTGCCTCAGGTCCTAGCGCGACCTAGGCGTGTTTTCTAACTCAATTTCACAAAGTACTCTTTATCATTTGGTGTGTTACATTTCAAGCCTATTCAGAAGGCACTTCATTTAGTTAACTTAGACTACTTTGTTTCAATGCAAGGACTTGCACGTGGATTGCCACCAGCAAAGCCCACTTAATCTATATGCACCGTGTAGGAGCGTAAAAAGTGCTTCATAAGAATGAGTCAAAGATAAGGATCATTCCATTCAAATCGATCTACTTTACGCCAAAGAGCGGCTAATCAGTTTACGCCCGAAACAGGCTAATCACTTTACGTCCGGGTCAAAGCTAATGATTTTACGCCCAAGACAGGCTAGCCACTTTTACGCTGGACAAAGCTGTCAAGTCTTGCATTTAATGCAAAGTCTGACATGAAGATTTAATGATGGCATATATCACAGAAATCAAAGGGATTTGTTTTACACAGAGGCCCATTTGTCGTTTAGTATGTGGACTGAGCCACTTTACGCTCATAATATGGCTTCTTTTACGCACGGAGACTATACGAGTTTTTACGCTCAACGGTTGATGTGTGCGTAAGGTTTATTTGGGCTACTTTTACGCTCAAGGTTATTTAACAACCACTTTACGCGGGAAGTCTACATCAGGGCTATTGTACGCCTAGTCTACTACTTTACGCTCAGGGTATACTTGGGTTGTTTTTACGCCCTATTCCAATTCAGAACGTGGTTTGCCTACATGGCTTTCATGCCACATATCTTGAAGAACGTGTGTACGTGCATCCTATTCTTACTGAAATGATGGGACATGTGTCAACGTATGCAGAGGATAACTCCAATCATGGGTGGCAGTTGTTAGCGTAAAGACGAAACTTTTGCTGAGTTTTTACGCACAAGAAGCCAAGTCTATAAATAGACTGATTTTTCTCATATAACGGGGACATAGAGAAAGAAGAGAATACATAGAGATCAGAGCCCAGAGACTTTGATTTTTTGGAGCATTCTTCTTCAACTTTTCTTCCAGAACAGAGTGAAGCAAAGCAGGAAAGCATTCGGCCTCGCCATCAGTGCCCAAGTGTGTCGATACCTTTTTGGTGACTTAGTTCTTCCAATTGTTCATCTTCTAGCAGTGATCTTCATCATCATCGTATGGTCCAAGGAACAAAGTGATCATTTACAGATCAGACTTCCATAGCAATACTTCCCAGAATCAAATTTGTACTTCTTGTACTTTTTCTCGTTTTATTTTCAAAATCCGACTTCCAGGCATTTTGTTAAGTGAAACAAAAATGGTGACTCTGCTGGGGACGACCTTCTCCTCTGACGAGGAGGCAATTGCTCAATACGATGATGTATCGATTGGATCGACAATGAAGACTCTGGTTGTACACTTCGACCAGACTGCTTATGAGGAAATGCTCCGAACTGGGGGTGGTTCTCGCCGCTCCAATGTTCAAAAATCTCGCAAAGCACGAAAATTTTGGATTCCTAAATCCAAAATAGCTTCTGATCTCTCTGTTGCTTCTGAGGGCAAGGGAATTCTTCCCACTCCTGTCGTAGGGGCTCCCGTTCGTAACGAGGCAGTCCTTACTTCAGCGTTGCACTCTAAGTGTGGCAAGTTATCTCCCGTCTGTGACGGTGAAAATAATCAGGTTTTACGCCCAGTGGGTAAAAACCAAAATTTATGCTCAGTGCATAAGAACGAGTCTCCCATTTGTAATGAGGCAGACTCTAATGCTTGTGCTTCTAAGTGTAAAAATAAGTCTCCCGTCTGTGACGTGGTAGACACACAAAAATTACGCTCTTCGTGTAAAGGAAAATCGCCCGTCTGTGACGAGGTAGATAATCAATTTTTACGCTCTACGCATAAAGGTAAGTCTCCTGTCTGTGACAGTGTAGATAAAATTTGCAACGATATTTTTACATCTAACGTGAATGTACCTAAATGCATACAGCGTAAAAATGTTGTTGGTAAAGCTTCAGTTCTACACCAACAGCCTTCTTATATGGCTCTACGCAAAGTACCAAACCTACAAATCATACGCAATGAAAATGGAGTCCTTCGTGCTCAAAAATCTCAAGATTTGCGTACACAACTCCAAACGTATAGAAATGTACAGTTTGGTTCTGCGAATGCAGCCAGTAATCTTTTTTATACACAAGGGACTAAACGTTTTGCTACCCCAAATGTAATAAAGAAGACTACTCCTTCTACTCCTTCTGATTTACGTGAATTGCTAATACAAAAGCGTAAAAATAGACAATCTCCCGTGACGCTCCCCCAAGAAAATCATCACTGTGAGTGTCACCAGATTGTGATCAAATATTGTTGCTCAGCTTCCAGACGATCAGTTTTTGATCGATTAAATTTTAATGCACCCCAACAACAAGCTGATGAGTTGTCATATGCATCAGTCAACATGGCATCTCACACCAACAGAGGACGACGTCTTAGACGGAACACGTCCCAAACCCCAGGTCAACAACAATTCAACAGACTTCTTGATTCTTTTGAAGGAGTATATCAGAATACTCGATCAAGAAGACAAAGACAATTGCAGACTTCTGATTCTGAAGCTGGGGGTACTCAATCTCTTGAGTCCAAAACTGATAGTGTTGATTCATACTTCTATACTAATCCTTCTGTATCTTCAAGAGAGGTTGAATCCTACGCTATTGGAGATGAACCAGAGACGTCATCTGTTAATACAGAACAACATCTCACTATTGTTGAGCAATCATTGAAAGACATGCTTAACATGATGCAAAGCATGCACCAGATAATAACGGCTCAACAAACTGCTCAACCAGCAATTATAACTCCGGTTCAGACAGCAGCACCAACTCAAGATAGCCAAGGGGTTGATATACCTTTGAATATCCAAGAGCCTGCTGTTAACCAAAATTCTGCATCTCCAGATCCCATCATTCCAGAAGATATACCATCTCCGGTGGGGATTACGGTACAACCAACAACTTTTCAATCAAATGTGCTTCCACAAACCAGTGAAGCCATTCAAGCAGTGCGTGAGCTTAAAGTGCAGTTTGAAGTTTTGAAGCAAAAGGATCAACTCCAGAGGTTAGGGATTAAGCAACCTTATACTCCTCATTGGAATGATGTACCGTTTCCACCGAAATTCAAGCCACAGTCCATGGTATTGTTTGATGGAAAGGCTTCTCCTAGTCAGTATATCAATTACTTTGATATTATGACTGTACATTTGCAGAAAAATGATGCTCTTCTCACTAGAGTATTCATTGGATGCTTGACGGGTTCAGCTTACGACTGGTATCGTAGTTTACTCGACAATTGCATTTCGTCTTTTGACGAATTTAAGGCAATGTTTCTCTCCCGTTTCTATGAAGGAGGTATGGACATGAACATGTCCTCCTTAATAGAAATCAAGCAAAAGGAGAAAGAAGATACTCGGACGTTCATTGAACGGTTCCGACAGACAACTTTAAAGATGCCCCCTGGTATGCCAGATTCAGCGCTGATTGATACATGTAAGATGAATCTGCGACCATCCATCGCTGTCTTCACGGGTTCCCAATTCACAGATTGGGCTTCGTTTATCATAGCAGCAGTTTTCGCCGAGACCAATGGTAGGTTGGCTCGTGAACATGGGATGATTTTCGCCTCTGAGGATAAAGGAAAGAAAAGTAATCCTGGTAATAATTCCGGCAACCGTAATATGAAAGGGAAAGACACTCTTATGGTCAATCTTTCCAAGAATAAAATGACGCCGAATAATCAAGAATCTTTCAGGTCAAAAGAAGAATACTCTTTTGACGAAAGTGATATCCTAGAGATATTCCAATGTCTAGTGAAGAGTGACAAACTTCAGATTCCGGAGCCAAAGATGCCCAATGAGGTGAATCTGACTGACAATTCCAAATATTGTATCTATCATAGATACATTAATCATCCTACCAGTGCTTGCTATGTTTTGAAGAAGAAAATCCAAGAGCTGATAAATGGTGGCGCCATTGCTTTAACCAATGATGACCATACGGTTACAACAAATATGGTTTCTCTTCAATTTGGAGATTTTCCTCCACAACAAGTACCAGATGGAATTATCCCAATTCCGAAGGCGACGATGAAGATTTTGAATATCCCGCCTGCCAGGGAGGAAAATGAAGGATTGTTGCCTCTTACATTAAAGAATGGTGAGATTATGTGGGTACATCCTGACTTAATACCTGAAATGGAAGATGAAGGTAAAACTTCAAAATCCAAGAAAGGTAAGAAAGTCAAAACCTGTAACATGATTTCTCATGTTATTCCAGATCCTGATGATTTGGATCATCTATGGGACGGCATTCCTTTGGAAGATAGACTGAGAGGATTGAACATATGTCCTCCAAGTCTGGCTCCTCCTGCCAAGCTCAAGCTTACTCATCAGCAGTGGCTAGCCATGAATAGTGTTCCCTTATACAGGGCACAACAAGTCTTCGCTGCTTACGAAAAGGCTCCTACAGGGATTTTTCCTCGTATCCCGAATCCTTTTCCTTCCGTAGCTGTAGAGACGGTTATTCCTCATTCTCCCATAGTTACAGGGATCTCTTCTTTCTCCTCTATTGAACCACCTGTTGAAAGTCCACTGCCCACACACTTGTACAGTCAACAATCTATCATTCTCATGAAGAAGATGGGTTATGACTTTCAGAAGGCAGAAGGTTTGAATTATGATAAAGGGATACGACTTCCTTTACAAATTCAAAGTCAAAAATCCACTGTTGGATTGGGTTCTGAGGTTCCTCATAACAATCCTCACAAGAAGAAGGCTAAAGAAAGGAAGATTAAATCCTGCAATATGGTACTTCCTTCTTTTGAGTCTGAAGAAGAAACTTTTGCTGGTACAAGATCTGGAAAAGAGTACCACAAAGATTATGAGGGATCTGCCAAGGAAGCTGAGAATGTTGAAACACCATCAACTCAACCGTCTCTTGCTCCTGCTATGGTTGAAAAGGGAAAACAGAAAGCGGTACGCTTCGATGTCCCGTTGAAGTCTACTTCCAGTCAGGGAGTGGTGATGAAACCCTATAAATTTGATATTTTAGCCCAGTTAGCTAATACTCTGGCTAGATTATCTATTTTTGAGTTGCTTCGCCTTTCTAGAGAAAGCCGTGAAACTTTGAGTGAAGCTTTGCTGCAAGCTGATTCATGCTTAGCTCAACTCAAGACTCCCGACAATATACCAGTATCATGCCCGCAATGTCATAGTGTGATGGAAGCAATTCCCAACATCACCTTCACATAAGAAGATATGCTATCGAAGCATAACAAGCATGATAGGCCTTTGTGTTACACTGGGTATATCGAATCCATTGAAGTTGACAGAATTTACATTGATCCTGGGTCTTCCATTAGCATAATTCTTCAAAGTATGCTAAGACCATTGAGGATTCCTACTAGTGATCTGACTTACACTAGTACCATAATAGTTGGTTTCAACTCTGGAAAGAGCAAACCACTGGGGAAGATTCGTCTGAAGATTCAGATTGGTGATCTTCGAACTATGGCAACATTTTATGTTATTAACTCAGACGTATCCTACAATATTCTTCTTAGAAGACCATAGTTACATGAGCATAACATCGTGCCTTCGACTCTCCACCAATGCTTCAAGTATGTGGATCCCCAAGGGGTTGTGAAGACTGAGTTTGCTGATATCAACCCTTTCAAAGGTGTTGAAGCCTATTTTTTTGACTCAAGGCTTTACAAACAAGAGCATGTGAAAGAGATATCAGAGATGGCTGAAGATCAATCATCTGCTGAAGATCAGTCTATTAACGAAGATCCACCAGAAGAGCAACCTTTGAATATCAAAGTCAAAGGGCGAATCCAACCCCAATCTGTCAACAATCAACCTTTGATGATCAAGGTCAAAGGAAGAACTCAAGCTTCATCTGAGGAATCAGTAAATGTTCCTGTTAAAAGCCAAGTTCAACCTCTTGTGATCAAAGTCAAAGGGCGTACATTTCGTACGAATGATCCAGAACCTCCTCTGATTGTCAATCTTGGCAAATCTACGCAGAAGACGGATGATAATCCACTAGTGATTAATCCGAAGCGTAGCAGTCAAATTGTAAATGATGTAAATATTGATCATTCTGTACTTTTTGATATCAATGAAGATTTTCTTTTCGAGTATATGGTTGTCAAGTTTATTGAAAGAATGACTTTATCTTCTGATAATCAAAGTCATCAATATAAAGACGACATAGACATAGAGGAAACCTTATACATTGATAATAAGGAAAATTATTTTCCTCCTCATGTCGATGTCGGACCTTATGCTCAAAAGTTTCTAACATCTTCTCCCTATCTTCTTCTTGTAGCCGCTTCATCGCAAGCTTGTGTAACTTATAGACGTCATAAAGAATCTTATTTCGTGGTTCCGTCTAATAAGAAAAACAAGCGTCAAATTGTGTTTGGCCTGGCTAGAAATATCCCTGTTGCTCAGACAGATGATTTGAGAGATAAAGATAAAGGAAGAATCCAAATTGACAGATATAGTCAACAATCTCTCAAAATTATCCAGAATATAGGATATGATTTAAAGACTATGCAAGGTCTCAATCAAGGCAAATGTAGACGACTACCATTAGGTGGTGATCCGTATTACCAGAAAACTTGTCATGGATTGGGATATGATCCGTCCCATATGTTTAATGACGATATACAAGAAGAATTTTCTTCTAGCTCTTCACAATCATCAGATTCAGAAGAAGTCCAATTCATTGAATCCGATATTTCTCACTCCTCGTGTGTTAAAGGAGACTATGATGATGAATCTGAGCAAATATTTTCAGCTTACATGGTTCAAATTGATGATGAATCCGAGCCATTTGAGAATGATCCTTGGGCTCAACAGATGGACACTCAATAGGAACTTCGTTTCGAACAACGACAACCACTACAGAGGATAAGATTGTCCAGATTGACGTTGGAGATGGAACTACGCCCAAACCAATATTCATCAGTAAGAATCTTTCTGAAGATGAAAAGGAAGAATTGATAAAACTAATCAAAGAATATATTGATATTTTTGCATGGAGTTATGAGGATATGCCAGGTTTAGATCCCGAAGTTGCTACTCATAAACTCAATATTCTTCCTAATGCTAAGCCTGTAAAACAACAGCAACGGCATTTTCGGCCAGACATGATGGATGCAATTGAAGCAGAAGTCAAAAAGTTGATCACGTGTGGTTTTGTTCGTGAAGAACAACACCCCGATTAGGTTGCCAACATTGTTCTTGTTATAAAGAAGAACGGAAAAGTCCGAGTTTGCATAGATTTTCGAGATCTTAATGCAGCTTGTCCAAAAGACGAATTTCCACTTCCAATTAATGATGTCATGATAGACAATACATGTGGTTTTGAACGCATGTCCTTCATGGATGGATTCTCAGGATATAATCAAATTAAGATGCATCCAGAAGATGAGAAGCATACCACTTTTCGTACACCCCTTGGGGTTTACTGCTATACGGTGATGCCGTTTGGTCTTAAAAACGCCGGTGCCACATATCAACGGGCCATGAGCAATATCTTTCAAGAACATCTACGGAAGACAGTAGAATGTTATGTAGATGACATTGCTGTTAAGAGTCGGTCAAAAGATGATCACATTCAAGACTTGAAGACAGTATTTGAATTGATGTGCCAATATCAATTGAAAATAAACCCTACTAAGTCTTTCTTAGGGGTTTCCAGTGGCAAGTTTTTAGGATTTGTCATTACTTCTCAGGGTATCCATGTTGATCCTGATAAGGTTAAAGCAATTCTTGAAATGCGTCTTCCACGCAATTTAAAAGAACTCCGTGGCTTCTAAGGTCGCATTGCATATATCAGGAGGTTTATATCCAATCTCTCTGGAAGATGCCAGCCTTTCTCCCGTCTATTGAAGAAGGGTGTATCATTTGTTTGGGATAAAGCATGTCAGAAAGCCTTCAATGACATTAAGCAATATCTTACAAATCCACCTGTTTTGGTACCTCCAGTGATAGGAAGACCATTTTTGCTATATGTTCGAGCTTTGGATCATTCGCTTGGTGCTTTTCTTGCACAAAAAAGTGATATAGGGCATGAATAAGCGATTTATTATCTTAGCCGAATGATGGTCGGAGCGGAACACAGGTATACTCCTGTAGAAAGGGAATGTCTGGCCTTGGTTTTTGCTGTCCAAAAGACAAGACATTATATGACAGGACAGACTATCCATGTCATCTCCAGAATAAACCCCATTCGGGTATTGATGAGAAAACCGAGCATTCTTAACTCTAGGTTAGCTACCTGGGCGATGCTGCTCACTCCCTATGACATGGTTTATATACCTCATAAATCAGTGAAGGGTCAAGCATTAGCTGATTTCTTAGCTGCTCATCATATACCTGAAACATCAAAGTTATATGAGGACATTCCAGATGAAGTTCTAGATTACAATATGACTTTGAAAAATGACATTTGGCAATTATATTTTGACGAAGCATCACGGGTTGGACCTAAAGGTAATATTGTCTCTGGTGTAGGAATCGTCTTGGTCTCTCCTGACAAAATGGTCATATATTGTGTCTATTCTCTCAATGAACCCTGCTCCAATAATGTAGCAGAATACAATGCTCTATTGATTGGTCTCCAAGTCGTAAAACAATTGGATATTGAATTCGTGGAAGCCTACGGAGACTCTCAGCTGATTGTTAATCAAGTTAGAGGGACTTATGAAGTCAGAAACCCTGATCTCATCCCTTATCATCAAGTAGTAGTCGAATTGGCCCTTTCATTCAAAGGATTCTTCATTGAATTCGTACCACGTTCTCAGAATGTAGAGGCTGATGCTCTTGCTAGCCTAGCTGTAGATTTGGCTGTTCCAATCCGAAGGCAAAATACGATTACTTTGTTGGACCGAGATTTATTCTGTGTCAAGAATAACTTGTGTATTGAACAGAGTTATACTACAGAATCAAGCTCTCAGCAAAGGGATTGGAGAACTCCATTTATTGATTACGCGGTTCATGGGATTTTACCTGAAGATCCAAAAGAAGCTGCGTCAATTAAAAGACGATCATTTCGATTCTATTATGATTCATCTTTAAATATGTTATATCGTCGCTCATATGATGGACTCTTGCTGTGCTGTCTCTCAGAAAGTGAAGCTAAACTGATACTCCGTGAGGCTCATGATGGTGTCTGTGGTGCTCATCAACCAGGTCTGAAATTACAGGATCGCATTCGAAGGATGGGATACTATTGGCCTTCCATGATAGCAGATGCTGTAGATTACGCCAGAAGGTGTAAAGCATGTCAGATTTATGCCGATTTCATTCATCAACCTTCTGAATTTCTACATCCTACAGCAGCTTCTTGGCCCTTCGAAGCTTGGGGTATGGATGTCATTGGTCCTATTAACCCTCCTTCTGTTAAAGGACATCGGTTCATATTAGCTATAACCGATTATTTTTCTAAGTGGGCAGAAGCAGTCCCCCTTGCTGAAGTGAAAACATCTAATGTGATCAACTTTATCAAATATCATGTCATTTATCGCTTCGGGATTCCTCGACGGATAATTCATGACAATGGTCCACAATTTGTCAGTCAGGCATTTTATCGGTTCTGTGATAAGAATCAAATTCAAAATTTGGCTTCTACGGCTTACAATCCAGCTGCTAATGGTCTAACCGAAGCCTTCAATAAGACTATCATTAAACTTCTCAAAAAGTTTGTCTCTTCTAATAAACGTGATTGGAATGAGAAACTTGGAGGATGTTTATGGGTTTATCGAACAACAGTCCGAACTCCTACTGGTTTTATACCATTTTTATTGGTTTATGGATGTGAGGCTGTTCTTCCCTTGGAAATCCAGATTCCATCTCTTCGAATAGCTATTGCTAATGAGCTAACTATAGAGAACAATGATCGCTTACGACTCCAAGAACTTGAAGGATTGGACGAGAAGTCTTCAAGCACAACAGCATATTGAACTATATCAAGCCCGTATATCTCGAACTTTCAATCGTAAAGTTAAAGAGAGGGTATTCAAGATTGGCGAGTTGGTATTAGCCGTTCGAAGACCGATGATTATGACTCACAAAAGCAAAGGGAAATTCCAAGCGAAATGGGAAGGTCCTTATGTAATTGAGACCGTGTTTTCTAATGGCGCATATCGGTTATCAAAGCCCAATGGAGATCTACTCATGATGCCGATCAATGGCAAATTTCTTAAGAAGTACTATGTATAAAAAAAAAGACATAATGAAAATAAAATTTCTTTTATTTTTATTTTTGTTCTGAATAACGGATTAAGGACGAGGACCACTGCCTTCCTTATTGAATACATAGTCAGCCAATGCATAGAAAGCATCGTTGCTTGAGTTCATAAAAAACTTGCAGGCAGCCATCCTCAGCGCTTCTTCTTCAGGAGTTTTTCCTGGCTCTACTAAGAAAGCAAGGATGTCTTGTGGTGGCTTGGGAGTAGAAGAGCTTTCGCCTACTTCGGTTAGGCCTGTTACAATTGGCTCAACAGGGCACGTCTCAATAATGTTCTCAACTTTCTTGGAGACTTCATTCTTTTGCTGCATATCCTTAGAAGACATTTCCAATAGAGGAGTGGAAATAAGAATGAAGAGTTACAAAGATTTCTCACCTATTTAATAGGAGAAATCTGTTGATGAACTGGTCTTTGAAAACAACCTTTCATTCCCGAAAAGGTTTGTCCGTTCATTTTATCAGGTTCATCCATTTTTAAATTGAATCAGTATTTTCTTTTCCCGAGAAGTTATGTTGGTTCATTCATCCGTTAATATGAACATATATCCTTAATGACATCTGTCCTCTTAATCTCCAGCTACCAAGGTTTGGTTAAGCTGATTACTCACGTCTTTTCGGAAAGAAATTTTGATCTTCTATCTTACCTGTTGGTATAGAAAATTGGATTTATTATTTATCACGTTCTTATAAACCTCTGAATAAATATTAAATTTGCTTGCTTTTCTTATCTATCAAATCCATTTGACCTCTGCATAGATATTAATCTACTTTTTTTCTTTGAGTTCTTACATTCTGTCATGTCCATAATACCTCTGATATATAGTATTGTATACTCTAAACAGAAAACAAGACTTTATTATCTATCATGTCTATACTACTTTTGGATAGATACAAATCATTGAGCATAGAAGACTTGTCATTTTCATTCTCATTTCATCATAAAAGTCTATTACAATTCTTAGACTTTCTTACAAATCATAATGGAAATCTATTACAATCTTGGATTTTCATTCTATACAACAACGATGACCTAATCGAGATCTATTTCTTCTTTGGATCTTCTTCATCGGGTTCGTTGTTGATGTCAATTCCTTACTGTCTGAGCCTCAATGGCGACCAGAACAGAAGGAATCAAACTCTGGTCTTCTCTCTCAGACGAGAGGAGAATCCCAGAGTATGGCAGCCCGAAGACGTGTTGCTGTCAATACAATTGGTGGAGGAATGGCGGCCTTTCAGAGGAGATAGGAATGTATCCAGCATTGGGATACAATTCCTAGTCCTGCCGCGAAAGGAACTCTACTACCCAATTCTCGGAATAGAGTTGACTCCACCATCCAACTTTTCGTGTATAAAGGCTCTTTCTACCATCTGAGGAAGACCCTTTTATCCCACGAAAAGTTTTGAGTTGTCTGATTTGCGCGTCAAAAGCGCATGAGCTTCCTGATGCTGATGTCAGAAGAATACTCCTCACAGCGTCAAAGTCGCCAATACCGGTTCTGGAAAAATTCTTCAGCCAAGCTTCTGCAGAAGACAACAGAAATTTTTTTATCATCAGCTACTTACTGATCAATTAAAGACTGATGCTCGCGCACCTTACTCAACAAGGTTTTTACGCCCGTGTCTCATGTGCACCCTATTCAACAAAGGCTTTTTACGCCATTGTTTCATATGCACCTCATTCAACAAGGCTTTTACGCCAATGTTTCATGAGCATATTATTCAACAAGGCTTTTACGCCCGTGCATCTTACCTATAAGATTCTACGTCTGTCAAGGATTTACACTCATGGGCATCTATTTTTGACAAAAAAGTTCAAAGGCAGACGATTGTTTTACGAATTAAACTTACCATAAAGGCCAAATGGTTCGGCTCTGGTTGAAGCAATATCTGGTGACCGAGCGTACAGAAGAACGACATCAGAAAGGATCATCATTTGTTGAAGAGTGAATTCTTGCAAAGAGGCAGAAAGCTATCTCCAGAAAAATGACAATGAGAATGAGGATGTATAAAACATTCTCTAAACTCAGCTATTTATAAGGGTTGAGGAAACGGTTGGCATGAGTCTATTTCGGGAAAAGATCCTACTAGATAGGCGCTCGTAACCACAAAGCAGATGCCACGTGTTGTTTTGTTTCTCTTGAGAATAAACAACCATAAATGCAGTTAAAGAAGTGTTGAACAATTCTACATACCAACAGATGAGATTAACATCAAGATTTTATTTATAAAAAGGGGGGAGTGGACCCCTACACATAAAAGAGTCGCAATACATTGAATATTATTTTTTCTCTCCTTCGTTGGACTGACGAAGGGAGACATCTAAGTCGTGCATGTTGCGAATCCCGGAGCGACGCATCAAATTAAGAAACGCTTCTGCATCTCCTGATCCCTCATACGCAGTTGGAGGACCACCATCGATGCGACTGAAGACTGCTGGAGTCAGTCCAAAGCACCCTACAAAATTGCGTGCTCGCTCAAAATCAAGCCTGGAGCTAGAAGCCTCTTCATTGTTAATCTCTTTCTTTGGCGCCATGTCACTATGAAGATGAATGGCAAGATTGAAGAATTCCTCTTTACTTATACAATCAAATCAACTCTTCATATTCCTTATGGGAAACTGCTCATTATTAATGCAAACTCGGGGAGGTGAAAAGTCATTCGAAAGTTTCGAGAAGAAAATTCATTGTGACGGTTAAGTGTTGACCGACATTATTTCTTGATTTACGCCGACTGTTGGATATCCCCACTTTTACGTGAATGACTGTTGAGTATCCCGAATTTTACGCTGACTGGTCAAATCTCAACTTTTACGCTTCTGTTCAAAGTGTTTCAAATTTTGAAGATATTTGAAAACTTTGAAGGGGGTCTTGTAGGAGCGTAAAAAGTGCTTCATAAGAATGAGTCAAAGATAAGGATCATTCCATTCAAATCGATCCACTTTACGCCAAAGAGCGGCTAATCACTTTACGCCCGAAACAGGCTAATCACTTTATGCCCGGGTCAAAGCTAATGATTTTACGTCCAAGACAGGCTAGCCACTTTTACGCTGGACAAAGCTGTCAAGTCTTGCATTTAATGCAAAGTCTGACATGAAGATTTAATGATGGCATATATCACAGAAATCAAAGGGATTTGTTTTACACAGAGGCCCATTTGTCGTTTAGTATGTGGACTGAGCCACTTTACGCTCATAATATGGCTTCTTTTACGCACGGAGACTATACGAGTTTTTACGCTCAACGGTTGACGTGTGCGTAAGGTTTATTTGGGCTACTTTTACGCTCAAGGTTATTTAACAACCACTTTACGCGAGAAGTCTACATCAGGGCTATTGTACGCCTAGTCTACTACTTTACGCTCAGGGTATACTTGGGTTGTTTTTACGCCCTATTCTAATTCAGAACGTGGTTTGCCTACATGGCTTTCATGCCATATATCTCGAAGAACGTGTGTACGTGCATCCTATTCTTACTGAAATAATGGGACACGTGTCAACGTATGCAGAGGATGACTCCAATCATGGGTGGCAGTTGTTAGCGTAAAGACGGAACTTTTGCTGAGTTTTTACGCACATGAAGCCAAGTCTATAAATAGACTAATTTTTCTCATATAACGGGGACAGAGAGAAAGAAGAGAATACATAGAGATCAGAGCCCAGAGACTTTGATTTTTCGGAGCATTCTTCTTCAACTTTTCTTCCAGAACAGAGTGAAGCAAAGCAGGAAAGCATTCGGCCTCGCCATCAGTGTCCAAGTGCGTCGATACCTTTCTGGTGACTTAGTTCTTCCAATTGATCATCTTCTAGCAGTGATCTTCATCATCATCGTATGGTCCAAGGAACAAAGTGATCATTTACAGATCAGACTTCCATAGCAATACTTCCCAGAATCAAATTTGTACTTATTGTACTTTTTCTCGTTTTATTTTCAAAATCCGACTTCCAGGCATTTTGTTAAGTGAAACACACCGGTCGCTGGCACCACAAGCCATTTTGGACCCTTTCTCCCTTGGTAATTTCTCACCTATCATAGCGTGCGGCTGGAACACCTTGATAGTCTCTTAAAATACCCGGCCTTACGTCTCCTGGGTGGCCAAGCCCGCACCCAGGCCCGGACAGTAAGCTATTTTAATTTTTGCCTAGGCCGGCCACGATCCTCCCTTTGATGGTGCCGTTGGAAATCACTTATTCTGCCTACCTCCCGTATACAATGGGATTGTCCACGACCATTTTGTTTTATTTGTAATTTTAACTTAACGGCTGTCTCTGAGCCGTAGGCTAACCCTTAGCCTTAATACGTTATCGACCAGGTTGGCGGCGGCATCCGTGCAGCGCAGGTAGCGAGCCCCGATGGACGTCCCCGTCATACCTGTCGCTAACCATTCCTTCCTTTCTTATTTTTATTCATTCTTTCTTTTCTTTCTTTCACTTGTCCGTTCGTTCATTGATTCATTCACGTATTCATTCATTCATTCGTTGATTCATTCATTCACTTATTCGTTCATTCTTTCATTCATACATTATGCAACTCCCCATGTGGGAGTCGCCTTGGCGACCCATCGGTCCCGAAGTCTTCCAGTGTTGCTATACTCTACTCTACTCGGAACGACTATGTCGATAGTCTTCCGTTTCATTGTTGTAAACCATTTATTGTTTCATTGTTGAACGCATAGGGAACTTGAATGTAAGCTTGTGCCTTAGCACGAGCGCGGAGTGCGGTGCGAGAGTTCTCACATTTTCCATATTCTATACAAGCATACAAGATGGAATTATTCCCTTAGCTAGGTGCGTTGAGTCCTTTATTAGCATGCGCGGTGTTATCGCCTAGCGATTCTAGCAATAATGTCCGTATTGTTATGTGTCTAGGCTAAGCAAAGACGGGTTCATCGGAGCCACACTCCTTAGCGATGTTCGCATCGGCCGAGCGATACTCCGAGTGCGCCTTTGAAAGTCTAAGTCTGGATTTATCCTTGACGGGCCAATGTAAGTCTTGTATCGATTCGCATCGATACTTCATCGGGTCGACGCAACTCTTTGAGTCGACGGCTCGTTTGAGTCGTTGCACTTGCCGTTTGAATCGGCGTTCCGCTAGGGCGGAGCGGGTCATTACATGGGGTGGGCCAATCCACAATTTTGGTGGACTGGAAAAATTCCAACCCAGCCCAACCCACCGGCGGGCCACGGGCTGGACGGGCCAGCCCGTTTATTTTTTAAATTTTTAATTATTGTTTTGGTTTCTTAAAAGGAAAAAAATCATATATATAATATTTTCTACTCACTCTCATTGCATCAAATTACAATTAAAATACAAGAAACATTACAAGAGTAGATATTTCTTTAAAACACCTTCGTTCATGTAAATAAATGACCAAATTTAATATTTTATACGTCATTACTTGCATTAAATGAGAATTTTTATCATTTATAATACATATCTCATATATGTGCTAAATAAAAAAATTAAAATTTTTATAAAATAATAGATGGCGGGGCAACCCACTTGGCCCGCGGGCTAGCCCACCGCGGTACGGGCTACTAGCGGGCCAGCCCTCCTAGGCCCGCCTGTTTGGCGGGCTCCTAAATGCTCGTCCCAACCCACCTTTTTGGCGGGCGGGACGGGGCGGGGCGGGGCGGGCCGGCCCAATGAGCTTAGCCCATTTTGACAGCTCTAGATGTGTTCCAGTTTTGGGATTGTTAGTTGTTATATAGTTTACATGGTAATGTTTTGAATATATATTGTATATGTATAAGTTTCCCTATGTTATATCTCTATATATAGTTAGTATATATATATATATATATATATATATATATATATATATATATATATAAATATATATATATATATATATATATATATATATATATATATATATACATTGATATATAATGTGTGTATATATTATATCTTATATGTTCACTTGTGATTAGGGTTGCCTTTGTTGGTTTTCTGAGGTTATATCGGGTTGGTCCAGCAGCCCCCTTCCCTCACAGTAAACATACACACACACATGCCAACAACTCAATATATATATATATATATATATATATATATATATATATATATATATATATATATATATATATATATATATATATGATGTATATATATATATATATATATATATATATATATATATATATATATATATATATATATATATATATATATATATATATATATATATATATATGATGTATTGAGTTGTATGTATATATATTGATATCATTGAGTTGTATGTATATATATTGATATAGGTTTTGATATCTTAGTATATTAGCCTATGGGTAGTCTAGTTTAGAAATGACCCTATAGGCCTAACTAGACAAGGTTTGACTAGTTAGTTGACCAAGTTGAACAAAGTCAACTGTGGGTCAACCTTGACCTAGAATTGACTCTAATAGGCTTAAATTGACATATTGACTTAAGTTTGACCAAACCCTAGACTAATCGACTAGTTGACTTAGGTTTGACCTAGTTTGACTAGAATGGTTGACCAGAGTTGACTTTGGCCTAGAATGACCTAAAATCATATAGGATGCATTGTAAACTTCCTTTAATTCATATTACATACTTTGTAACCTGTGGCTGCTCTAAATAGGACTCAGTTACTCCGGTTCGGACATCTATTCTCATCAGCTGTTCAGATTATCAGGCGAGGACATTCTCTGACCGTTTCATACTTGCTAGGATTTATATTCTTGTTATAGACTACTTTACTTGATGCTGTCACGATGTTATCACGGATTAGTACTATATGGATCTTTTCATGAGATGTTATCTCTCTCGGGTGTATCAAATATATCATGTCATGTGCTTTTCACGAACATCATGTATTCCTTGGACTCTTATTATTCATGTACACTCATATGCTCTCATGTACTCTCATGATCTCGTGAGCTTCATGTATAAACTTTCATGTACAATAACATAACATGTCTAGATCCTTGTGTATTGATTGCAGTATGGGGGAGTAGAAGTGGTCATGTGAACAATTCCAAAGTAGGTAATTATGTGCAAACTCTGTAGCTTAGTCATGTGCATTTCAAGCCGTTCACATAACCATCTTGTGCTCTAAAGCACTTAGTCACTTATAGTCTTTACTTACCATATTTATATTTCAGTTTATCAGATACTCCTTTAGTCTTCATGTTCATTTCTTACAGCGTTTATGTATTTTATTCTATAGCTTGCTTTATATTTTCTATCATGGTATGAACTGTGTGAGAGATATGTATTCATTCCTGTCCTGATTGGACATGTTGAAAATATTACAAAAGATGATGAGGAGTTCTGCCCCACATATTATAGAGCTGGCTTAGATGACACAGGTGACTTGGACCCCCAGGAGGATCCAGCAGTTGCTGAGGATTTGCCCATTGTCTAGATTAGACTGCTAGACTAGTTGAATCTTATTTTAGTTGTTTTGCCTTGATGTATTTTAGATATTTGGATTTTGGTGTTGCTTAAACACCCAGACTTATTTCTTTCTGTTTGTAGTTCTCTGTTGAGATTATCTATCTTATCTTTCTATTTCCATCTTAGACATTGTGATTGAGTTGTACCTTCTGTGTTGTCCTCCTTTTTGGAGAGTATATTATTGTATATGTACAGTTATATATTGTTAGATGTTATGACCTAGGACAACGTTCTACCACCGACACTGCGGCGTAGGCTGGACGTACCCACTTCTCGTGCCCCTACACTGGGTGCGGGTCGTGACAGTGTGTGTGTGTGTGTGTGTGTGTGTGTGTGTGTGTGTGTGTGTGTGTGTACTATATATATAAAAGTATTAACATATATAGGTATATACCATAAGTATATACTAAATATGTCTAGGTATATTTAGTTGGTATATATATTAACAAAAAAGCGCAAAAAAAAAACCCAAAAATCGAATAAACTGAAAATCGAACCAATTTAATTCGTTTCGATTTTGATTCAGTTCGTTTCGGTTTCGGTTTTGCTTATTCGGTTTCGGTCCAATTCGATTTTGGGTTATTCGGATCGGTTTAAACTGAATTAACCGAATGCTCACGCCTTGACTCGAGGCATGCATGGTTAACGAAATGGTCAACGGTAGTTCATGAATGATTAGGATGGTAGCGGCGCATCAGTTGTACGAGTGGAAGGAGTATTTTGGATTGGGAGGAATTATGTCGGATTGGGTAAAGTCCCATAGAAATTATCAGAAATTGATTTGGCTCTTGGCTCCGAGATAGGATATAGCACGGTTCGTAGTAACTGTCCCTCGTTGATGATAAGCGTAGCTTAGGGACAACTAACCCTAGAAGACTTGATCGCCAAATCAAGTGAATGTCAAAGTCCCATTGGATGACCCAATAATGTCGCATAAGGAATTGCATTGAGGATAAATATGACATGGTATATGTTGAGGATAAGTTTAGACGATCGGATATGTGTTTCGAAATTTGTTGGAACAACCTTGGGCTGGATTGATATGGATAGACTTTGATGGTTGATCGAATAAGTATTCGAATGGTTTGTCAGTCGATGATCGAATAGATGTTGATGAACGTACTTAGCATATCGATGCAGATAGGCGATTACGAGAATCGTGTTGTGTACGAAAGCGAGAATAGGGGCACGACCCTAGGATTGTGTCGTAGATCGGATTCGCATAATGATTTGGTTACATGTGTTAATGCACGATTTAAGTTAGCGAGACGAACAAGTCGTAATTGGATTAGGAGTTTGATTTGGAACTTTCGTGTTCGATAGAGGACGAAACATAAGACGTATCGCAAGGGATCTTGTGTCGAAATGATTGTTGCCTCTGAGCATCGTCGACTCAAGTTGACCTATTGTGCATGGGGAAAATTAAGCACGGTGTCTGAGTGAGTCGCCTAGCAGGGGTGGTCCCAGATGCGATGCGTAGATAGTTCGAAGAATGTAAGTCGTGTCGAAATAGTTGCGTGCGAAGCACAATACGAGAGGTAAGAAAATTTTGAGTATGTTGGACTTAGACCATCTTATTGAGGCAAGACTTCACAAATAGTTGGATAAAAGATTTGAGTTATGTGAGGGATATAAAATGGTTAGACGAGTAGGTGCTGTGGATGATTGTTGCGATCGAATGTGTAATGACTTGATGCAACGCGTGCGTTAGATAGTCGATGAGAAACTTACAGAATCAAAATTACGATTTTGAATGATGTTTTATGTATAAATGTTAGATGGATGACCACGAATTTTAGAATGTTGCGTATGAGAATGAATTATGGGAATAGACACTAAGATATGACCAAGTTGAGTATGAAATGGATAGTATTCGAGGATTCAAAAGTTGCAAATATTAGCTTTGTTCAAATTCTTTACCATTGTGCTTTGCTGAAATGTATGTACTTAGGAGACGCCTTAAATATGTGTACGATCCAAACTCGATGGTATACCGAATTCAAGTGAAACTGCAGAAAAGATCGAGAAGTGTTAAGAAAATTGTACAAACGCTAGAGATAGAACCACGATGGTAAATCGAATCGGTGATGAGTAAATCACATGGATCGAAAATTCGAGCGGTCAAGTGAAACGCGTAGATTGAGTGTTGGCTTCGGTTTAAGGACGAACTTTGTTCTAAGTAGTATATTATGTAATGCCCCGTACCGCACAGTGCATTACGCTGAGTCAATTGAGGCGATAAGGTATGAGTTGGATTCGATGAGGTATGATTTCAATTTGAAGAAGTATTGATTGAGTTGGTTTTAATGTGCAGATATCGAACGGAGTCCTTTGCAACGAGCCGAAGTATAGGCGATAGACCGAATCAGTGGATAAAAAGATAATTATCTCCAAAAGATGCATAATCAATTTAAGAATAAATATATACATATAATGCCATAATAATCTTATTAATTAATAAGATTATTGATCAAGAATGGCTTTGGTTTATTTGAGTTGCTTCTTTTTATTTTTTGTTATCTAACTACAACAGTAGCTTTGAAGTTATCATTTATCGATACATATGCTAAGATTAAAAGTCCCGTAAAAAATGAAACTTGAATCCAAATTTCAAATTCCTGCATACATTTACCATATAGTTGTTAATACATGCATGATACAGTTTTTAGGACACCTTTAAAACAAAAGGATATGCACTTCCCAACATTGCTTAATAAATTTGTAAACAAATCTATACATATAATCTTATTAATCTATCTTTTAAAAATGCATGTACATATGAAATATGAATTTGAAGTTCAAATTCATTTTTAAACTTTTTATTATCTTTTTCTATAGTAAAGAACATGCATCATACAATATAGTTGTAAATGCATACGTCGTGCTCTTCAATCAAGAATATCTTTTGAGCAACTTTTAAAAAACAAAAAAAGTGCTTCAAAATTCAAATACTTGCTTAATTTATACTACTATATAATGAAAAAAGTTCAACATCACCGTAGAACTTTTCTTTCCAAATATACCTTTGCATGTTTACTAATAAAAAATATTCACAAAAGTTAACAAGGGTAGCTAGGTAATTACAGGAGCTGTCCTTTGGTCTTCCAAAATAGTCTTACAAATATGTATAAAATAATCTATACTACTATATAATGGAAAAAGTTCAGTATCACCATAGAAATTTTCTTTCCAAATATACCTTTGTATGTTTACTAATAAAAATTACTCATTAAAGTTAATAAGGACATCTAAGGTAATCTAAGGTAATTACAGAGCTATCATTTGGTCTTCAAAAATAGTCTTTTATATATATATATATATATATATATATATATATATATATATATATATATATATATATATATATATATATATATGATTGTCTTTTAGTCTTTCTAAGTTGTCTTAATAAAAATTAGAATAATTATACCAGTTATTTTATAGTCTTCTAATAATAATATATGAAATATATGAGTGAGCATTATTCAGTTTTGGACTGAGAGTTGAACCGAACGGGATGTAATAAAAGATTTGATTCAGTTTGAAAAAAAAAATTCGGTTTGGTTTCGATTTTGGGTTTTGGTCTAACAGAAAACATAATAATACTTTTAAAATTATGTAAATACCCTCAATTTTATGCATTGTTGTAATTAAAATGTATATTTTGAAAGCAACCATTCTATTTATATATTTTGAAACAAAACATTGATAATTTAACAACTATTCTAAATTTGGATGCAAATACAATAAATATGTATATTAAAATTATAATTTTTAGTATCATGTAACCATGATTTCAACTTTGGACCATACTACTTATACAATAGAAATAGTCAAACCTAACAAACAGAATCGTTATTCGATTCGATTTCGGTTTTAAATTTTTATAATTTCGTTTATTCATTTTGACTAGTTCGATTCGATTGAAATCGAATAAATTGAACGCTCATATATACAAATATGTGCAAAATACGTGCATATATGCTAAGTTAATTTATTAATAAATAAATCATTATAATCTTATACCAAATTTAATAACATTCTCCCATGCGCAAGGTAGCACGCCTGACCCTCCAGCGTCATCCCGAACTCGAAATTGGAGCGCGCAAACAACGAGCCCCATTAAGGGACTGATCCGCCGGCCCCGCTGCCCGCAGCGCACGTTAGCGCTTCCCTGTCCTCGAAGTCAGAACAAAACAGTACAACCCCCACCCCTCTTTTTTCTCTCTCCTGCCCGCTCTGCCCGTTCTCTATCTACCAAGTACAACCTTTCTTTGCCGTCTAAAATTACTTCTATCTCCTCTCTTTTCTCCCCCTCCTCCTCCTTCTCCAGATCGCGAAATTCGCGACCAAATTATCTCGATTTCGTCCTCTTCTTTTTCTTCTCCTCCCTCTGTGTTTCAGATCCTTTGGGGAATTAGGGTTAGGGTTTCCGATCGCGCGGGGGCTCTTCTGGATCTAGGGTTTGATGGTAGTTCGTGATGGGAGGAGGAGGCTCCCGGTGGTGTTCTTGTGCATGGAAGGGGAACGGGAGGTGAGGAACCGATCGCGAGGGGCCGGAGGATCCGGCACATGTGGCCTGTCCCTGCTCCCGCCACCACGCTAGCAGCAGCTCCGCCGTCTGTAGGAACCGTCGTCGCCTCCGCTCCGTCTTCTCTCTCCTCCTCCGCTTCTGACGCCTCGGTCTCTTTCCTCAAGGTATTCTATTTCGTCGGGAAAGCCCTAATTTGTGTTGTTTGTTTGTTGTTGGTGGGAAGTTAGGGTTTTGATTCGGGTTAATGTCAATTGAGTTTCTTATGATTGATTTGTTTGGTTCTGTTGGAAAAAAAAAGTGGCTCCTTTATATGGATTTGGTCGGGATTTTTTTATCGGAGAAACCCTAATTGGTGTAACCGGTGATTTGGGATGTCATAGACTGTCGTTTTTTTGGGATTTGCTGCCGCAATTATAAGGTTGCTTTATTCGATTCGAACTTGATTTAGTTTCGATGTTAATTTCTTGCTGCTAATTTTTTGGTTGGGCATCTTAAATGTGTCCCTTCCATTCCATTGATTGGATTTAGGGATTTCATGTTGTTTAAATTTTGGACTTTCAAGTGGGTTTGAATTTTGATTTGTTTTTAATTCATTTATTATTTTTTCCTCATAACTAATTGGTCTAGTGGTAAAAAGACGAATTAGTGGATTTGATGGATTTTAGATGCAATTTTCTCTTTACTATTGTGATAGTAGAACTAAAAAAGGTCACTTTTGATTTGTTTGGTTTTGTGGGAAAAAAAGGTGGCTCCTTTGATTGGATTTGTTTGGGATTTTGGATTGTGGATTTTTTCAAGGATTTGCTTTCGAAAGGATAAGGATACTTTACTCGGTTTGGTTTGGTTCCGATGTTTGTTTTTCTGAGATGCCAGGCGCACGGGACTTTTGTGCGCATTGCATGCCTTTTGGGCCCACTGCCCCCCAACTCCCACCATTTTTATAAATGGAAGGAATACTATGCCCCCTTGGCTCGATCCACTGTTCTTCTGCCGCCCAGCGAAGGTCTTATTACCTCTTCTGGTAACCACAAGGGTCACTCGAGTTCGGCTTTTATTAGATGTTATTAGATGTTAATCTTTGGCTTTTACGTTATTCCTTGATTTGAGTTCATTTCTTGCTTTAAATTTTTTGGTGGGTATCTTAAATTTTGTCCCCTTTCATTGTTTGTAATAGATTAAGTGAGGTTTCAATTTTGGGCTTTCAAGTGTGTTTGGATTTTGATATGTTTTTGATTAATCTGTTTGTTTTTCCTCATAAAACTAATTGGTCCTGTGCTAAAAAGATGATTCAAGTGGATTTTGACGGGTTTGAGATGCAATTATCTCTCTTGTGGTGTGATAATAGCACTAAAAATGTCATTTTTGATTAGTCAAGAAATTAATGCCTTGATTCAGTTCTAATTCCTCTTGATTTAGTGCTTATGTGCTTATCGGTCGCTCATTCCCAACGCCATTCTGCACTGCCGCGTGATTGAATTCCTGGAATTTTCATTTAACATTGATATAAAAGATATTGTCGACATCTTTTTGTGAGAACTGAAGTGGAAGACTGAGTACTATGATGAGATTTGGTGGAAAAAGGGCTTTATACTAGTTTAGTTGGTTTTCATTGAAGATGTGTCTTCTAGTTTGTTTTGTAGAGGGAATTTCCTGTCTCGAGCACATACCTATAATGTATTCTCAACATCAGGTTACTTTGAGAACCATCAAACATATATTCTGGAATGCACTAATACTTATTTGAGATGTGGTGTCTACAAGTGATATAATCTTATCTGACATGCTTAGTAAAATTAAGAATGAAGTGAATAGGGCTTACTGTGATACTTATTTGACATGTGTTGTATACCGCTGATATAATCTTAATTGCATGCTTAGTTAAATTAATAATGAAGTGAACATGGGTTACTTTGAAGAGGTATTATGTGAGACATCTTTCAAAATTCCGTAGTTTTGTGATTTTCTTATTTGGTTGCTAACTTGCTTCCCTAGGATTTGAATTAGGCATTGTTGAATAACTGCCTTTGATTCATAGTGTGGGGTTTTTGATCGGGTGAATGTAGGAAAACCAACTAGCTAGAAGTCTTACTTGAGAAGTGCTATTATATCATTTGCAGTATTTTGCTTATCATGATCTTTTTGTCTATCAGGTTGAGGACATATTTCATCTTGTATGTGTTCGCTTCAAGAAGCGGTGCAAATCTTCATGTAGATTTGCAGACATTATTTACCGGAATATAATTTCTGTTGTCTCATTAGTTTTTTTTTTTCTTGATGAGAAATGTGGGATGTACCTTAGGATCATTTTGTTAATTGGTGTCCAATGTTTTAGTAAGTTTTTTTTTTTTTTGAAATTTCAACATTGTGTAAGAAGTTTCTTTAGATGAAGTAGTGTAAATGCATTACTTATGGTATCGTACTCTCTTATTTTCCACATAGCGAGGAACTAGTGTAAATGCAGTATTTATTGCAGATAATGAGTTATATAAAACTAGGGTGTTGCTTACTAATAAAGAAAGAACACAATTAGAAGTAAAAAAAAAAGATACAATTTTTTTTGTAAAACTACTCAGATGCTTACTTAAAAAGAACTAATTAGAAGTAAAAAAGAAGATGCAATTTTTTTATAAAAAATACGTATTGGCGCCGATTGCTGATGTGGTCAGTGGCCGCTGTAGGCATTAATGTCATTGTTGTCATCTTTGGTGGTTGCTGCTACATTCGTCGTGGCCGCTGTATGATATGATAAGGTGGAGAGGACGAGACCTAGAGTCGATGGTGGTATTTGTGGTCGTCTAAGATGTTAATCTTTACTATAATCATCTGGGGTCGCTTTCCAGAGCGAGATGGGAAGAGAGCTCGTGATGCTAGGACTTTTACTCTTACAATTTGGAGATTTATTGGTTGTATAATGTGCTAACGACGTATACCGATTATTATTTTTGAATCAGTTAAGCTAACTTTTGTAAATAAATGGTGACTTGTTACTATGATTGGATTTTAACCAATATTGTGCCCTAAGCCAAATATGTCAGCCAACATATACGAATACAGCAAATAATAAAAGATGCATTTCGGTGTTTTCCCTAAAAATGATGTGTCAGCCAACATTAAATTTAAAACAATAGTTACAATTGTGCTTCTACATTCTATATATGCTTAGAACTTAGAAGCGCAATCACTACTTTATAACTTCGAACCGTTTTGCTCACATTTTTTCTTTAATATATTAGGGAAATCGACAACGACTGTTCCATCTATTTTTTTATTTACTTTCAGGTGTCTAATTTATTTGTAGACCTTCCCGCTGGATCTTTGTTATCCCCTGATCTGCCTTTGCCCGTCAAAGAGAGTGTACTGTCTTTCATAACTTATTCCATGGTTTACCTAAATTCACTATATAGGTAGCATTCTGCGATCCGGAAGCATCCGCTATTGGGAAGTGCATGTTTGGGAACATGGAATGTCGGCGAATTCGAACGTGAAAATCTTTAGGCGACGAACAAACAAATCATATACTTGGATTTCTAGCCAATGTTTTGAAGGAAGAACATGCAGTTTTTTTTGGTTAATTTTCACTAAAAACTTTTTAGAGTCTTAGATTTACGACTTCTTTTTTGAAAAAGAGATGCTAAGGTAGTTTGCAACTTATGCTTATGAACCTTTCTGGAGGATGCTATATTATGGTACAATACTTGATGTAACTTTGAATTCTAGACATACATTGTATATTATGTTATAGTATATTACATTTTTGTTCTTAAAAATGTTCCATGTTCCAGACAAACGGTCATTACGTTCTAAAGAAGCATATCCCTAACATACAACGTACTGGGACGATCCTTGTACCACGTTTTCGTTTTGTTCCATGGAGAATTCCACGATTCATGTATCCATGGTATTCTGACGAGATTATGTAGCGACATGAATCGTCTAGAGCGTATCTCTGTCGCCACATTTGATGCTCTCAAACTACTTTGTACGGGTTTATTATTTATTTATATGTAAAGTGTGCACGCCTAGGCGCAAAGGCGAACCACAAACGAGTAATAACACCTCATAACCCTTATGGCTAGGCAGTTTTAGTGAGGCGTACACCTCTAGGGTGTAGGCGCACTACTTTTAGGCTATTAAGGATTAGTAAACATCCTCATGAGTTAAAAGACTAGGTTACAAGTGCACTAGTGATGCGGCTAGTTGGACAAGGAAGTAAAATTACTAGGTTACAAGCTAGATGAAGTTCATTGGCTTCAAGTTCACTACTATGCTTTGAAGTAGAGGAGACTGATTCGAAAGATACTGAAGAATACATGTGCAAGATGATCAATCTGTTGAAGAAAGATGGCACGGTTTGGAGCTAGAGTTTGATAACGACTTTAAGTTTGTAGTTTATGAAAATGCTTAATCTTTTTAGTTCAGTAGGCAACAGACCCAGCCTTTTGGTGTCTATTAAATCAATATGCTTTATTAAATATAACCATGTCTTCCTTGGTTATATATATATATATATATATATATATATATATATATATTGCTCCAGTTTGTATTAGTCTAATATTATGTATACTTAATGTCTGTTTATGGATACCTAAGCGTTATTACGGTGTAAACAAATGAAAATATGCCAAGGTATATAAACTTTCTTTTTCTAAGTACGTGGAAAACAACCTATTTTCTTCACCACATTTAGTGCACATCAAGCACATCACGAATAATCTTGCCATCCGCTACATTTTTTATAACATGTTTGGGAAGGGTCAAATATCTTTCTTCGACCTTTAATCATCTTTAACTCAAATTCCTTCATTTTAAACCTCAATATCTTCACCTTAACATTCACTTTCTCATTTCAAACCTTCACATCATAACATCACAATATATAGGAAAGTTACGACAAAATGTTTTAAGTGTCAAACGTCTTTACTGATGGTCCGTTACGCTGCTGCTTTTGGCATTATAAGTGAAGAAGGGAAAGGTACCGTCACTTGAGCTAAATGAAGTTAGATGGTGTTTGAGATACTAATGAGAGTAAAAGGAGTTGAGGTCTTTATAAGCAAGTTTCAAGGTATCGGAATGGGTTTCGGACCTTTCCTCGCCAATTTTGGCTGCTTCGGGACTGAGTATCGGGATCTTCGTTTCAAAAGCCTGAAAGAACAAAATGTGTTTAAATCTGAAAACATATTTGTTACACTTAGACAATTTAGTATATTGCATATTGTTTCTCATTAGTTTTAAATGAAATAATATTTCACTTGTAATACTCTTGTTTATTTACTTGCATTTAGAGTTTAGATATAGTGCAACCACAATAAATACTTTAGAATGGGATAATATTAATATAGATGAATTTTGTGAATTTATAGATATAAAAATTCGACAAAAGGTAATGGTTACAGTTTATCGATAATGATTCTTATCGACATACTATAAAATTGTAATATTGTCAATGTTCGGCACGACTTAATCGTGTTGACACTATTTTTTTCATTCTTTTTTTTTTTTTTTTTGTTCAATTTTTCTGTCAGATTGATCAAAAAGATACCCCAAAAATTGGTATCGGTCAGTATCAGTAGGGGTCAGTATTGGTACATGCCAAGACCGATACGTATCGGACGTATTGTATCGGTATTGGCCGATACTGCGAAGTATGTTTGTAAGGTGACTACTACTTGCACCATGGATTTCTATTCTCTTTCTTTCCTTGCAGGTTAATAACTTCCTTTGGGCATACACAAGTTTCTAATAATATAGTGCAGAAATGGAGCCAGGTAGATATTAGTGAACTGAGATTTATGAGGAAAAGATCCACAATAACTCCGATGTTGATTAGACATTTACATGCTCTAGAGGGTCTTCGCATTCTTATCTTTTTTGAATTTATTTTAGTTCTTTGGTCCTCAATGGTTAAGTACATCATATATTACCTCCTTTATGATCTTGTCAGATATCTTGAAGAGGTTTGTTGGGGAAGTCTTTCAAGATACAACTTTCTTTTTTGTGTGTATATAGTCACTATATACATATATTCAAGATAAACTTTTTTTTTTTCTGTGCGTGTATATATGATGTATCCACACACAAGAACATATTATGCTTAGATCTGTGTTCTGGCAATCTCAAGGTTCTTTAACTGAGGTGAAGTTTGTCATGGTCTGAATTATGCTCTCTGAAGATATCAAACAATAATTTGATACCTAAGCCCACCTTTTTCCGTACAATGAGAGGAATCTTTAGCTGAGGTGAAGTTGACACGAAACCTTACATGTATCCACAAATTTTAATCTGTTCGAGCAGTTTTAAGGTTCTTCAGTTGAGGCTTATTTTGGTCTAAATCTAGTCTTTTGAAGTGTCACTTTGAAGTCCTTGAAAAAAAGGCCTCTCAGTGCCACAAGGCTCCTGCTTACTCAGGGTCTGGGTTAGGTTGCACCTAGTAAACTTGCTTTTTTGTTGAAGACTTTCAAGATAAATTTGCTTGCAAGTCCTGACCTTTTACATCTAGTCTTAAGTTACTAGTTGCAACCTAAACAAGGTTTCGTCGTGTTGTCTAATATTGCATTCATGAGTCTGTAGGGATTATCTAAGAGAGAGAGAGTAGAGAATAGCATTAGGTCCATAGGATTTTCAATTATGAGATGATGAACCTTGGAGTATAATAAATGCAGCTTCAAAAAAATTCAAGGAGAAATAAGGAACTACCCCTTGTTAATAGCCTAGAGATACCTAAAGAGATACCTTTTTTATATTAGTGATGGCAAGAATGATGTTCTTCATACAAGTATAGCAGTGAAGAAGTGATTGTCGAGTAGTATGTCACCGCAGAATACCCCTGAAATCTGAAGAAACTTATTTAGGATGACTATAAGAAGAATGCTGCAATATGGACAGAGATATGTAAGGCACACTCAAGGAGAAGTTATCCTATAAAGTGACTTTAGGAGAATGTAGAATGCTGAGACGGATAGTGAAAAGAAAAATAAATCCATGTGAAGCTAGATATTTCTTTAATTGGGGATTTTAGATGGGAGGAACTCGTTGGAGATGGTCTCAAAATATATAATAAAGAAGTGTAGGTGAGACTGTTGGTTGGAGTTATAGGATGTTGGTTTAGATGTTGCTAGGATACAGGGTGCACCAACATGTATTGAGCAGGTGAGAAAGAAAATAGTAGCTGCTAATGCCACATAGGATATGACACTTTATAAAGGAATCATGTAAGCTTAGGCGTTGTTATAAGATGTTAGTTTATCTGCTGTTCTTTGCTAGAATTGGACCTACCAATTTTTGCTATTGCTCTTATTCTCAATGAAAACTATGGCAATTTAGATTTCATCTAACATTGTGGACTATTGATACCATGTTTTGCTTGCTTGTTGCTCAAAGGTGCAGGTCCTTTCTACTAGATGTTCCAGTTGGTAGATTCAAGGTATTTAAGCTATTAATCTCTCGTTTCAAGGGATCCTATCACCTTATGCTTCATGTTTTATGCTGTTACTATCTTGATAAGTTGGCATCTAAAGAGCGAGGGTGACTGCTGAGTTGTTTAAGTTTTTAGGTGTTATGTGGATACATCTATATTTAGCCTGTTTAACTCTTATTAGAGAAGTAGAAGTGATATGCTGCAACTGGAGGCTGCAAATTTGATATTGTAGTTATATCATAGGCTGCAACTGAAGGATGGAAGTTAGAAATTGTGGATGTCTACCAAGTGTTATGGCTTGAAATTTCCTTTGACTCCCCTTGCATAAAAAATTGTGGAGTATTCTTGGAAAATTAAGATGATTGATATCCATTACCTGTTCCGTTCGAATTGTAACTCCAAAATTTTAATGGGCACATTGCAGTTGAATCAAATTTGTTATAAATGTCACAGTTCATGCCTATCGAAATGCTTTGTTCAAGACAACGGCGATTTTCTTACCATAATAATTGAGTTGAGGACTAGTGAAGATTGTTCTTTGACTACAAATGTACATTGCAGTGCATTTTAGAATGTTATTGAAGGCACTATTTCAGGTGCTCTCAAGATACTACGTTCTTCTATTGAATGCAATAGCTTGTTAAGGTGCTTTAGATATGGTTGGCTGTTCTAAGCTTAAGCTCGTGGATGATGTTAGCCATGTGCTTGCATTTGTTAGTTGTGTAAAATTTCCTTACCTAGCAATGTTCTTTTACTGCTTCAACGAATTTGAGCTGCTTTGTTTTTTTTTTTTCCTTTTCCCTTTTTTCTGTGCAACCGTTCTTTTTACATTACTTGCCTATGCATGTGTTTAGGAATTTGGTTCTATTCAATTTGCGGTATTTAAATAGAATGATTGCATTATGTAGTTTCCACACATTACTATCTATAAGTTGTTGGAAATTTATATTAGGCGATACCAAAAAAGGCCTTACAGAGAGGCTAGCCTTGTAAATTTTAAGTCATTGAACTTTGTTATAGATTACTTTGTGAGTATATTCTATCTACTCTTAATTGCAATGAGTTTGATCTTGTTATCATGTCCCATTTGCTCTTGGATCTTTTGTGTCATAAGTGAATTACTACCTTATCATCTCTCTTAACATCCATGTTATTTATCAGGACGGACGCAAGATTCAAGTTGGCGATTGTGCACTTTTCCAGGCTGGCAACGCCCCACCTTTCATTGGAATAATACGTTGGTTTACAACAGACAAGGAGGACTGTCTTAAGTTATGTGTAAATTGGCTTTATCGACCTGCTGACATCAAGCTTGCAAAGGGCATATTACTGGAAGCAGCACCAAACGAAGTCTTTTACTCATTCCACAAGGACGTAATATCTGCTGCTTCGTTGCTTCATCCGTGTAAAGTTACTTTTCTTCGTAAGGGTGTTGAACTTCCATCAGGAATATCATCCTTTTTGTGTAGGAGAGTGTACGACATTGCAAACAAGTGTCTCTGGTGGTTAACTGATCAGGATTATATTAATGTAAGTCATGTTTTTTGTATAAATTTGACTTCTAGTTGTTGCAGTATATCTATTGCATTTACGGTATATAATGTGTTGGTTTCTTATACATCTTGTAATTTCTCAGGAGCGACAGGAAGAAGTAGATCAGTTATTGGACAAAACTCGAGTAAAAATGCATGCAGCAGTACAGTCAGGAGGGCGATCACCAAAACCGTTGAATACCTCAGCTTCTACTCAGCAATTGAAATCTGGTTCTGATAATGTGCAGAATAGTGGCAATTCTTTCCCTTTGCAGGCTAAGGGGAAGAAGAGGGAGAGGGGTGATCAAGGTGCAGAACCCATTAAGAGAGAACGACCTACTAAAACAGAGGATGGTGATCATGCTAGTTACAGACTCGACGCAACGATGAAGACCGAGATTGCAAAACTAACAGAAAAAGGGGCTTTAATGACTACAGAAGGAGTTGAGAAGCTGGTGCATCTTATGCAACTTGGGCATGAGAGAAAAATAGATCTGGCAGGTCGGGTGTTGCTTGTAGATGTGATTGCAGCTACAGATAAAATCGAATGTCTTGGTACCTTTATTCATATAAAGGGTTTGACCATTTTTGATGATTGGCTACAGGAGGCACACAAAGGGAGGCCTGGAGATAGTAGTAGTCCCAAGGAAAGTGATAAAGGCTCTGAGGAGCTTCTTTTAGCTCTTCTTCGTGCACTTGATAAATTGCCTGTAGATCTAACTGCTCTGCAGACTTGCAACATTGGCAAGTCCGTGAATAATTTGCGCAGCCATAAAAACCTTGAAATACAGAAGAAATCAAGGAGCCTAGTCGACACTTGGAAGAAACGGGTCGATGCAGACTTAACAAAGAACAGCGATGCAAAGTCTGTTGGATCAAATCATGCTGTTACATGGCCCGTCAAACCTGGTTTTTCTGAAGTTCCTCATGCGGGAAGCAGGCGGGCTGGAACTGAAGCAACTATTAGAAGTGCCATCACTCAGCCATCTGCATGTAAAATGTCAGGTGTTAAACCTGGTCATGCAGATGCTATTCTAAAGCCAGCAGTGACACCTGGATCTGTGAAGTTAGCATCATCTTTGTTGTCAGCGGCAGTTAGTTGTAAGGAATCTCCATGCAGAGGAGCTGGTAGCAGTGGAATTTCAGAGTTGCCACTGGCGGCTGTCAAAGAGGAGAAAAGTAGCAGTTCCAGTCAGTCTCAGAACAATAGCCACCAGTCCTGTTCTAGTGATCATGCAAAGACGATGGGTTCTTCATGGAAAGAAGATGCCAGGAGTTCTACTGCTGGGTCAGTAAATGCAAGCAAGACTTCTGGTGGTTCGTCTCGCCATCAGAGGTCAACTAATGGTTTTCTTGGAAGCAGTAACTCTGGAGTCCAGAAAGAAACTAATATCAGCAAGTCTGGCTCTGTTAACAGGAGCATGACACTAGATAAACTCTCGACACAGTCTGGATTATCTTGCGAAAGATCACTTGACATGCCTGGCGCAGACCACGGAAATGGGCACAGATTGATCGTTAGGCTTCCTAATCCTGGTCGTAGCCCTGCACACCACAGTCCTGCACGAAGTGCCAGTGGAGGTTCCTTGGAGGAACCTTCCATTACAGGTAGCAGAGTGTCATCTGCTGGTGCTCCTGATAATTTTGATCACGTTGACCGAAAAATTAAAATAAGGTCTGATGCTTGTCGGTCTCATATTTCCACAGATGTAAATGCAGAGTCATGGCAGAGCAATGATGTCAAAGAAGGGCTAGTTGGGTCTGATGAAGGTGACAGATCCCCCGCAGCTGTTCTTGGTGTCGGGGTTGCTGATGAAACAGGGAGAGCAGGAGATATCCCCAGAGCTATCTGTTCATCCTCAGGCAATGAGAAAGGGGGTTCCTTAATTGAACCCAAGACCAGGAATTCTTTCAGCTCAATGAATGCCTTGGTTGAAAGCTGTGCTGAGTATTCAGAAAGTGCTGCTTTAGCAGCTGGGGATGATATTGGGATGAATCTACTTGCTACAGTTGCTGCTGGAGAAATGTCTAAATCTGGCTTGGTTTCCCCCTCCCCGTCTCCAGGAAGCTCACCTGCAAAGGATGAGCTGTCTGCTGGTAATAATGAGGCCAAGTCTAGATTTTCAAGTGAAGATAGTGTGGCTCAAAGTCATGTCCAGTCTGATGAAAATGCAGATGTCACGCCTGCGAAGCAGGGGAAGGTTGCTGGTTCAGCGCCAGTTAGTCAAGAGCTGCACGAGATGAGCATACATGTCTCAGGTGTCAGCAAAACCAATGCACTTTTGCATGATGCTAAATTGGCTAGCCAGCACAGCAAAGTTGCTGAAATGTCTGCGAAGGCAGAAGTAAAATGTGAAGAAGAAAGAGCTGATAGACATGTTTCCACGAGTATTCCCGCAGACACAAAAGAAAGACCGGTGATTGATGGAGTTTGTAAGGCAGAAATGGATGGGAATGAGTCTGTTGATTCTACTCATGAGAAGACTGTAGAGGGTACTACAAAAAGTTCTGAGTTAGTAGATGGTGGTTGTGATAATGGCATTGCCGCTGCAGGAAGAAAAACAGAAAAGTCGACAGTTGAAGAATCCTTAGCATGTGCCTCTTCATATGAAGTACCAACTGGTACCATCTTAACCGATAAACAACAATCTGCAGGGAACCGTATGGAGGCTGTTGATCGAACTGGCAACGAAGCTGTTGGTTCCTCCACTAACGTTAAGGACCCCTCTTGCAAAGTTGTAGATGAGCCCAAGACTACAAAGTGTGATGAATTGGACGGTCACTTGGATCCAAGTGAGAGTGGAAGCAAAGAAATTGGCAGCAAAGTTCCTTCCAGCATTGATGATCATCATGATGCTTCAGCAGTTCCTCTAGGAACTAGTAACCGGGATGATGGGGTTCGAGAAAAAAAGGGGGTTATGGAGCACAACCCTGTAGGATCAGCCAGCCATGAAGAACAACCTACTATTCCAGCACGAGAAGCTGAGATATGTGCCAAGCCCACTGGTTCAAGGTTGTCTGGAGATGATCCAGATAGAAGGGAGGAACTTGCCACTACTGCAGGGGCCTCACAATTTATAATCACATTCAAACCAGATATTGGGGCTAAACTTGACTTTGATTTAAATGAGGGCTTGCCTGGAGATGATGTTAATCAAAATGAGGCAATTACATCACCTGCACCAATTTGTTCACCTGCTGTTCGTTTGACCAGTCTAGCTCCCTTTGTGTCTGGTTCCTTCTCAGCTGCCTCCCCTGCCCCAATCACAGTGGCTGCTCCAGCCAAAGGACCTTTCGTTCCACCTGAAAACTTGTTGAAGAACAAAGGGGAGCCTGGCTGGAAAGGCTCAGCTGCTACCAGTGCTTTCCGTCCGGCAGAACCCCGAAAAGTTCTGGAGATGCCACTCAATACATCTGATGTTCATTCATCTGATACTTCTACTGTGAAGCAGGGTCGCCCTCTGCTGGATATTGATCTTAATGTGCCTGATGAAAGGGTTCTTGAAGACATGACCTCACAGAACTCTCCTCAGACTACTGGCTCCGAGTCGGGGGTCATCAGTAATCGTGAAGCATCTACACGAAGTGGAGGACTTGATCTTGATTTGAATAGAGTTGACGAGGGTACAGAGAATGGACAGTTCCCGGCTACCACAAGCAATAGATTCGACGTGCCACTGTTGCCTGTACTACCATTTTCAGCAGGATTTTCAAATGGGGAGGTCAACATGTTCAGGGACTTCGATCTTAACAATGGTCCAGGGCTAGATGACACAGGTCCAGAACTTGTCCCAAAGAGCCAATATGCAAAGAGCAGTAATAATGTGCCTTTCATCCCTCAAATTACTGGCCTTAGAATGGGAAATGCTGAGATAGGGAATGTATCGTCATGGTTCCCCCCTGGTAACTCCTATTCAGCTGTTGCAATACCGTCTTTTTTGGCTGATAGAAGAGAGCAACCTTATCCAATTGTTGCAGCTGCAGGGGCCCAGAGGATCTTGGGTTCAGTTAGTGGTGCGGCAAATTTTGGTGGTGATGTTTACAGGGGTCAAGTTCTTTCATCTTCTCCAACCATGGCTTTTTCTCCTGCTCCAGCGTTTCCCTATGCTGGGTTCCCTTTTGGTGCTACTTTCCCCCTTACCTCGACATCTTTCTCTGGTGGCTCTACAATGTATCTTGATTCATCAACAGGGACAGGTCCTTGTTTCCCAGCCATTCCTTCACAGCTTGTGGGAGCAGCAGCAGGTGGTGTTTCTTCTCATTATCCTCGACCTTATGTAGTAAGCCTTGCAGAAGGAAGTACCAGTGGAGGATCTGAAAGCAGTAGGAAATGGGTCCGCCAAGGTCTTGATCTCAATTCAGGTCCAGGAAGTGCAGACCTAGAAGTAAAAGATGACAGGTTGGTTTCAGCACCAAGACAGCTTCCTATGTCCAGTTCCCAGGCCTTTGTAGAGGAGCAAGCAAGGATGTACCAGTTGGCAGGTGGAGTGAAGAGGAAGGAGCGAGAAAGTGGTTCCTGGGATGAAAGATTTTACAAGCAACCCTCGTGGCAGTAAGGAAACCACAATGGGAACATACATCATCTCTGTTAGAGTCTCGGTGAGCTAACTATACTGTCTTTTATGTGACTACATTGTCTATTCTTGTGCATGTGGATGAATATTCATTTATCTTTAACTGCGGCCTGCAGGCGCGGGGTGGCTATTGGAGTTCAATGTCTATGATTTAGCACCAAGTTATACAGATACAAAGTGTTTGCCTTGAGGATGATGTGGAACTCAGAGGAAACCGTACCGTACTTTACTGTAATTCTTGTAAATGTTGAGAAACCGTGCTCTACCTGAAATTAGTTTTCATGGTTTCAGCACTTCCCTCTGTGTTTTGCATTGTTCAACTCCGTTCAGGCACGTTTGATGGTAAAACTCTTGGAGGGTACTTATTAGCTGGTCCTGCAGGATGGATGGTAAGTGTTACCATTTTCAACTTTTTTCTTTCCTTTCCCTTTTCTACTTATCATCTCTCCTCTTGAAGCAACTGTAACCAAGTGTGCCAAGTTTGGCAAGCTCGTTGCTGACTTCTCATCAAAGTAGGGTCATTCCTGCTGACTTGTGTTCTTTTGTAGATATTAGCTATTATAACATGCAAGTCTGGCTGTTTGTCCATACATGTTAGGTGGTTGTACTGGTTGGGCTATTTACTTTGCGTTTCTATGCACCTCCTCGGGCTAGAAACTCACCTTTGTTACAGAATCCAAGATGAGAATACTGCTTGTAATATAGTTATAGAAGTATGCAAAGTTTTGGTGGCGAGTTTTGTTATCAGATATTTCTTTATGCATGTAATATCAGCGGACGATCTTGACTTGCTCTCTTGTTTCTTTGCTTATTCAGTGACTTTGTTATTCATGTCCCTATTTTAAGTAGTGAGCACTGGGACGACATTTGTGGCTGTTTTGCAGATCCTAAATTCAGTAATTCCTTCTTTTTTGCTCTTGTTTGCGTCTTTTGTTTCCCTGCATCTGCCTATTGTGTTCCTGCCCAAAAGTTCTAATTTTGGCAGATTTAGTTCTCTTTCGTTTGATAAACTGTTCTCTGGAGAAGCATTTACTTGGAAACCCTTGTTTGTGGAATTCGCATTTGTAGAATCGAATGTTATAACTTATATCACAGACATCTGCGTTTTGAATAAAAATGTGAGGATTACAATGGAACGTACTATTTTCAGGGGGTGAGGATATTGCACTAGTAATCAATTGTGTTGGTTCTGGAAGTTTTCTATGTGCTGCTTTGCTCTGCCAATCGGTGCCTATGCTGGAGACGATAAAATTGATAACTGCACCCCTGTTTGAATGACCGCCAAATTATAATTTACTCTTGAAACATGTGAATTGCGATCCAATGGATAGCGGTATAGAAAGGTGGCAAAAGAAATGGCAGGGTTCATCTTCAAGCGTAATATTTAAGGTTTAGTAAGGACATGAACTGTTTATTTAGGCAAATGATAAATGTGCTACACTTTTGGCAGATGTGTCAAATTTTTTTATTTTGTTACTATTTTAGGACTGTTAAAATTTTAAGACCATAAGTACTGTTAGAAGTTTGGTAGTCCTGAATATGTACATAATTTTGACACAACCCCTCATTAAAGGCATTGAAGTTTGATATTGATTGACCCCTTAAAATTTGGAGGAAGGCTTATCAGCATGATCGTGAGGCAGTAGAGCATGTGATGTTTTCCTTGTGGTGGGGGTTGGATTGAACTCTCTTTCTCTCTCTCTTGTGGTGGTGTGGATGTTTCTTGTAAATATGCACCTTCTAAGGATGCTTCTAGATGTGTGAGAGGTAGCCTCATCATTTTCATGAATGATTGATTAGGTTTAAGTATATTTTGTTAGTTAAGTTAGTTAGCTTTGTAGCGGTATTTTTTGTGTGGCCTTACCTTACATGACCTAATTTCTCTCTCAAATCAAATCAAAAGGATCTCCCATGAGGAAGCCAAGGTCGGTTAGAAGAGAAATAAGATGATCATGGCATGTGCTATTCTTCTTATTGAACTGGATAGACATTCTCTAATTCTGGATTCACGTTCTCATCTATGAGAGGAGAGTAAACTCTACAAGTCCACGACCCTTGGATTAATTTGAAACAGTTCTCCTATAACTTGTAATTTAATAAATATAATAATTATACTATTAGAGAGTTCTTGTTGAGATATTTCAATATAATATAATATATATTATTAGTATTCATTTTTTTAGAATTTCAGAGAATTTTAGGATCTACTACAGAATTTCAAAGATTTTTTCTTGTGGAACTTTTATATGTATAAATAATGTATAATAATATAGTATATATGATTATATTAAAATAATTATAACGAAATAAATTATGTAAAATGAATAATATTTGTTTATTGTTTTTTGTGCATTTTTTTATATTAAAATAATGATAAAAAAAATAAAATTATGTAGATATAAATAACAGTTGTTTATTATTTGAGGGGCAGGAGTTGTAAAATTTTGAGGATAGAATAATATGAGATTTTTTTTTGATTTTTCAAACTCAGGAAAAATCTCAGTGATTGGAAATTGCCCGGGAGAGGGGACTGCTTGCATTGTTGCCCAGGAACTATCCGACATGTGGGACGACGTCTTGTTTGCATGTGTGAAGAAATATTCATCATCGATGAAGTATCATTTGTCATTTTTGGAGTGCAAAGAGAATGATAATGTTATCGATGGGTAAATTATATTGAACTGCCCTAAAACTTTGGGGTTTTAAAGAACCCCCCCCCCCCCCCCCCCCCCCCCCCCCACCCCCCCCCCCCCCCCACCAAAAAAAATGTTACTTCCTTTGCATAAAGAGCATCTATTTTTATAGAAAACTATTAGGTAACCGAAGAAAAATAACTACGATAACTCTTATTTGACTATTTGAGAACAAAAATATTAAAAGACATTTAACTATTGATAAAAAACACAAGCTACCTTTGAACTAATGATTTGGTAAAAAGTGGACGGCAGTAAAGCTAGTAAAACTTATGCAAAGATAGTAACATTTAGGGAAAACTATGATAACCAAAAACATTAGGGTGGGTTCATGCAATTACCCAATTTCCTTTAGATCCAACATACAGTACAGATATTGTAGCATAATACATGGTCATTGTTAATAAACATAAGGCAAAAAGGAAACACACCCAAGTAATCCACGGGAAAGTCTCAAAACAAGAACCCTCTAATGCTTCTATTACTCGAAAATACCAAGTACCATAACGTGCTTGCCACTTTGGAGAATTTATGACACTTCGTCGACCCATCACAACCAGTGAGTGTGTGTGGTGTCCAATTTTTTCATGGTGGTTGTGTCGGCGCGCCGGCTTCACCTAGTGTCATGCCCAAGTTGTTGCAACATAGATGATCAGTTATAGAAGAAGCTGGCCATTCTACTCCAGAAGTTACAGATGGATTATCACCTATAATAGAGGCCTGCCATTGTACTCCAAAAGTTACATTTTTCACAATTTAAGTGGTTACACTGGCAACCAATGAATCTTACGATGAATCATTACACTTAAAAACCTTCGGAGAATACGAAATCAGGGAAAGGCCTTAAGACAGAAAATTTATAGGTTCTAGTCTAAAGACCAATGACCACATAACTAACTATTCCTGATTTACTGAACCTCAAGTTTGATAGGCTCATCCTTCTTTAAGGGTCCTCGCATCATACAACTATATTGAGGAAACCAGAAACAAAGCATTTTTTTGTCATTTCTGCCACAAACGGGCAACAACCTGCACTAGTGCAACATATGTGTAATTCCCTCTATTCTTAGCAGAATGTAGGAAACTACAGCCTATACATCTTAAGGTACACATGGTTACTTTGCTCCAGATTTCATAGTGACATTTCATAAGTTTTTCTAGTAATATCTGATGTTTCCAGTGAAATGAGGCAAAGGAAAGAAGCTTACATATAACTTTAAGCTAGATATTACCTCGCAGTGAAGGTTAGTCAACTGTGCCACATCTATGCAGATCCAAGGCCAACCTAATGCCAGCAGCTTTGTCATCTCAGTTTCCTAAAGTTCAATGTTTAGCCACACCAAGCCAAAACAAGCTTGTCAATAAATTATATTATCAACTTGTGAAAAATAATAATAATAAGTGTTTCCACATCTAGACAGTAGGAAAACATCTCAAATTGGTTCCTTGTGATGGTGTACAGATTAGGATCTGTTTCAGCTTATTCGCGCCAATTTCCTTGATGGTTCCACTTCTCAGCCTCTATTTACTTTCTTCAGGTAAAATTATGTATACCTGTGGGAAAAGGTGACATGGATATGCATTCACCAAATTAAAAAAGTTCAATGTCTTCGTGAGATCAAGTCACCTATATATAAATCAATACACTCATGAAGGATAGTTGCTGCAACAATAATTTGCATCGTCACCTAAAGTGCAAATCTATATCTTTACCTCTATATATTCGAATGAAGCCATTCACATCTTTTTGCGCATCCTCACTATCTATCCTCAAATGTCCCTTCTTGTCTGTTTACTTGCAAAGCCCTTAATTACCAAACACTGCCAGATTCAGAATGAATCTTTTGCCATAATCTGCATATATGTTCAGTTTGTACAAAACCCAACATTCCACAAGCTGATTCACTAATTTTCTGGAGTGCAATCATTTTCAGATAGTTGATGTTTATTTTCCACATCCTTGCTATCAATCATCAAACCTGTCCAAGGTAGTGAAAACCGCTAGGCGCTAGTCGGGCGGGCACCCGCCGCCTAGCGCCTAGCCCGCCTAGGCGGCAGGCGGTTCAAAAAATATATTTAAAAAAATCCAAAAAACCTACTAAAAATTGCAGAAAAAGTCCCTAAAACCCCAAAACATGCATAGTCGGGCATTGGTGGGGGGGGGGGGGGGGGGGGGGGGGGGGGTGACTAGGTGGGCGCCTAGGCGGGCACCAGGTATCTAGCGCCTAGGCGGCCGCTTAGGCCGCCTTTTAGAACTTGCCAGTCTACTTGCCAAACACTTAAGCTAACCTAACACTGGTAGATCCGAACCTTTATGACAAAATTTCCCATATATTTAATAAACACCTGAAGCAAAATTCTACGATCCAAGCCATGCATGTATAATAGAAGAAAGAAATTCAGATTGCATTTTTTTCGGTTCTTGTCTTACAAAAACCTACTTCAGAATATTGGGGACAACAAAAGCTCAATGACAAGACAATGAAGAATAAAATATATGAAAAAGGGCAAGTGGCAAGAGATAAACTAAACTTCAGATAAATCTGTGAAGTTGTGGATAACACTAAGAATGAAGCCTCATATCAATTTTAGAATGTTATGATAGTGTAACTCAGAGTAAATGACATTATTATCCAGAAGCCATATGTTCACAAACCAAAACACATAAAACTGAGAAGTAAAAGTGATGTGGGAAAAAACCTTACAAGGAACTAAGTGGGTCACCCCAAATTGGGCTACTTCACACGGGCCAAGGCGGTCGAGAGATTTCTACTATGCAAGAGATATGTAATAAATCGCTAATCCAATACATTCACCAAAGCCTCAAACTCCAGAAGATTACTAAGATGCATTCACCAACCCTCAAAGACACTTTTGAAGCTGCCACCCGTACCTTGAGAGGATTAACTATGTTGTTCATTGTTATATCTCTTTAAAGCTGTTTTTTTTTCTCTTCTTCTTCCATTTATATAAGCTTGAACTTGTACAAAAACATCTTTAAAGGAGATTTAGCAACCAACATTGTTACTAATCCTACCGAGAGACCATCAACTTTAAGGCAGCGGTGACGACTTTGAAATCTTTTTTTGATGTGAAATGTCCTATATAGCTCATGTAATTGTTTCTTTTGCATAATAGAAACCTCTCGATCGTCTCCGCCCGTATAAGTAGGCCCAAAGGGATGTGATCCACGTGATCCTTGAGTGTTATCTTTTCATCAACTTTTTTTTTTTGTTTCTAGGTTTTATCAGTGTTTCAGCCTGTCAGGTTACCAATGCAATCTAATTAATTCAACATAAAATCTATTACAATAAGGAGGATTAATTAAAAAGAAAAGAAAAGAATAGAAACTCGATCAAATAACACGCACCTCATTGTTAGTCCAGATATATGTTCAGTTTGTACGAACTCCAATGTTCAGCAACCTGATTCACTGATTTACTGGAGCACAATGCTTTTCAGATAGTTGATGTTTCTTTTCCACATCCTTACTATCAATCATCAAACTCCTGTCCTTGCCACTCTACTTGCCAAACACTAAATGTACCTAACAGTGCTAAATTCAGAACCATATGCCATAGTTTCCCATATACACATGCACCGAAATTCTAAGATCCGAGCCATGCATGTAGTATTGGAGTATAACAATTTTTAAATTACTATTTTCTCCATCCGTGTCTTGCAAAGTCCAACTTCTAAACTTTGGGGTAACAATAACAATAGCTCAATGACAGGACAATGCGGCATAAGAGAGATGAAAAAGGGCAAATGGCAAGAGAAACTAAACTTTAGATAAATCTGTTAAAGTTGTCGAGAACGAATAAGAATGGACGCCTCCCATCTATTTTACAATGTTATTGTACTGTAACTCAGAGTAAATGGCATTGTCATCCAGAAGCCATATAATCACATATGAAAACACAAAAAAACGGAGAAGTAGAAGCGACACAAAAGATCAGATAAAACCCTAAAGAAACACCTGTTCATCGATAACAACAGTAAACACAAAACATCAGATGTAAACCCTAGAAATTGAGGAGAAAGCCCTACAAGGACTCAATTTTTTCAGGAAAGAAAAAGGAATCTAGAGTTTTGAGGCTGGGCGAGTCGAGAGGGATCAGACCTTTGGGGATCGGCAGGGAGTCAACATCAAGGTGGCGGCCATGGCTGGAGCTCGCGGAGGTTGGAAGGAGAGAGAGAGAGAGGTGGCAATAAAACCTCAACAGAATAGAGGAGGGAGGGGGAATATTTTACTTTAGTCCCTTTCATTTCCCTCTTTTAGGGGAAAAAATTTAGTTTTAAAATTTAAAAATTCAGGAAATTTATTTGCAAATTAGCCACACAAAAATACTCCAAGTTCTTCTCTATTTTCGGAGGTGTCCAAGGAACCCATTTGCTTATGTGACAAGGAGACGAGGAACCTAAATTTAAGGAATTGGTTATTGGATTATGTAGGTCCGTACCATGAACCGAATGTTGAATTTGGAAGAGCCCTCGCCATTTTCCACCAAAGTTCACCCTGAGTTTCATACGGCTCCCCAGTTGGTACAGAAACGAAAACTTAGGCATGAGATCCATCACATAACTTATTGGGTTATGTGACTTACCAAACAGGCCCTGATCATTAATATATAATTGGAATTTAACCACTCCAAATAATAGATAGATATGCTCTTTGGATTCTAAAAAAAAAGAAGGAAATAGTCAACAACAATATATGTTAAAGGTTACTATTTAGGAAAGGTCATTCACGTGATCGTTAGACCTCCTATAAAATATATAAAAATAGACCAGAGATCCTAAGAAAGGAAAAATAAAGAAAGTAGAGATGAGAAAGAAAAGGAGACATAATGGAGAGAAGTAAAAAAGAGATGAGAGAGAGAGAGAGGATAGTTTCCTCTCTTCTTTTCTCTTCTGAAGAAATCGAGAATGGCGAGATTAGAGCGAGGATCCTCCTCCATGATAGGTACTTGCTACTATACCAAACGTTTCTCTCTCTCCTCTCCTCTCTTTTTTACTTCTTCTCTCTCTCACTCTCCATCCCTCTTCTTTTCTTTATTTTCTCTACTTTTCTTTTCTTTTTCTTGGGGTCTCTTGCCTATTTTTATATATTTTGAAGGCGGAGGATACGATCATGCGACCGACATTTACTAAATAGTAACCTTTCACGTATACAATATATGATCTTTGTTAACCTTTCACCTAGTGTCATGTCCGTGTTGTTGCACCAAAGATGATCATTTATAGAAGAAGCTGGCCTTCTAACTCCACAAGTTAAATAACTTTGAACACCTATAATAGAAGATTGCCATTGTACTCCAAAAGTTACATTTTTTCACAATTCAAGTTTTACACTGGCAATCAATGAAAGAATCTTACGTTGGATCATTACACTTTAAAACCATTCCAAAATACGAAATCAGGGAAAAGCCTTAAGACTGTAATTTTATAGGTTCTAGTCTAAAGATCAATGACCAGATAACTATTCCTTATTCACTGAACCTCAAGTTTGATAGGCTCATCCTTCTTTAAGGGGCCTCACATCATACAATTACATATTGAGGAAGGTAGGAAACTACAGCCTATACATATTAAAGTACAGGTAGCTTTGCTCCATCTTTCATAGTGACATTTCAGAAGTTTTGCTAGTAATATCTGATGTTTCCAATGAAATGAGGCAAAGGAAAAGAATCTTACATATAACTTCAAGCTAGATATTTCCTTGCAATGAAGGTTAGTCAACTGCGCCACATCTACGCAGATCCAAGGCCAACCTAGTGCCAGCAGCATTGGCATCTCAGTTTCCTAAAGTTCAATGTTTAGCCACATAAAGCCGAAACAAGCTAGTCAATAAATATATTATCAACTTGTGAAAAAACCCATAGATGTTTCCACATCTAAAAAGTAGGAAAACATCTCAAATTGGTTCCTTCTGATGGTTTACAGACTAGGATCTGTTTCAACTTGCTCTAATTTCGTGCCAATTTCCTTGATGGTTTCACTTCTCAGCCTCGATTTACTTTCTTCAGGTAAAATTATGTGAGTATGTACCTGTGGGAAAAGGTGACATAGATATACATTCACTAAATTAAAAAATTTCAATGTCTTCCTAGGGTCACGTCACCTATATGTAAATCGATGCACTCATGAAGGATAGTTGCTGCAAAAATAATTTACATTGTCACCTAACTGCAAATATATATCTTTACCTCTATATATTTGAATGAAGCCATTCACATCTTTTTGCGCATCCTCACTGTCTATCCTCAAATGTCCCTTCTTGTCTGTTTACTTGCAAAGCCCTTAATTACCAAACACTGTCAGATTCAGAGTGAACCTTTTGCCATAATCTGCAATTCTGCATATATGTTCAGTTTGTACAAACCCAACATTCTACTACCTGACTCGCTGTTTCTGGAGTGCAATGATTTTCAGATTGTTTATGTTTCTTTTCCACATCCTTGCTATCGATCATCAAACTCTAGTCCTTGCCAGTCTACTCGCCAAACATTTAATATACCTAACACTGCTAGATCCGAACCTTTATGCCAAAATTTCCCATATATTTAATAAACACCTGAAGCAAAATTCTCTGATCCAAGCCATGCATGTATCATAGAAGAAAAAAAAATTCAGATTGCATTTTTTTTCCATTATTGTCTTACAAAGACCAACTTCATAATACTGGGGACAATAAAAGCTCAATGACAGGACCATGAGGAATAAAATATATGAAAAAGGGCAAGTGGCAAGAGATAAACTAAACTTTTTATTTCAAAAAAAAGAAAGAGATAAACTAAACTTCAGAAAAATCTGTGAAGTTGTAGGGAACACTAAGAATGGAAGCCTCCAATAAATTTTAGAATGTTATGATAGTGCAACTCATAGTAAATGCATTGTTATCCGAAAGCCATATGCTCACAGACCAAACCACATAATAACCGAGAAGTAAAAGCGATACGGGAAAAAACCTTACAAGGACCTACATGGGTCACTCCAAATTGGGCTACTTCACATGGGCCAAGACGGTCAAGAGATTTATATTATGCAAGAGCTACGGAATAAATCGCTAATCCAATACATTCACCAAAGGCTAAAATTCCAGAAGATTACTAAGATGCATTCACCAACCCTCAAAGACACTTTTGAAGCTGCCACCGGTACCTTGACGGGATAACTATGTTGTCCATGGTTCTATCTCTCTCTCTTTAAAGCTGATTTTTTTTCCTTCCATCCATATAAACTTGAACTTGTACAAAAACATCTTTAAAGGAGATTTAGCAACCAACATTGCAATTAATCCTACCGAGAGACTGTCACTTTTAAGACAGCGGCGACAGCAACTTTGAAATCCTTTTTTGAGGTGAAATGTCCTATATAGCTCATGTAATTGTTTTTTTCTGCATAATAGGAACCTCTCGATCGTCTCCGTCAGGCCCATAGAAGCGCGATCCACGTGATCCTTGAGTATTAAATCTTTTCAACAATATTTTTTTTTGTTTCTAGGTTTTATCATTGTTACGGCCTGTGATTATCCTGTTTGCACACAACAAATTGATATTATAGCCTCCTCTACAGGTTACCAAAGCAATCTAATCAATTCACCATAAAACCTAATACAATAAGGAGGATTAAAATAATAGAAACTCAATCAAATAACACGCACCTCGTGCATCGTTGTCAGTCCAGATATATGTTCAATTGTACAAACTCCAACGTTCTGCAACCTGATTCACTGATTCCTTAATATCAATCATCAAAGTCCTGTCCTTGCCACTCTTGCCAAACACTCGAGGTACCTAACACTGCTAGATTCAGAACCTTATGCCATACTTTCCCCTTATATTTCAAAATACACATGAACCAAAATTCTAATATCCGAGCCATGCATGCACTACTGGAGTATAACAATTTTTAAATCACTATTTTTCACATCCACGTCTTGCAAAGTCCATCTATTCTAGAATGCTATCTTAGTGTAACTCTAGAGTAAATGACATTGTCATCCAGAAGCCATATAATCACAATACGAAACACACCAAAAAAAAAAAAAAACGACAAGTAGAAGCGACGCAAAATATCAGATAAAACCCTAAAGAAAACACCTTTCCTTCAATAACAACACCACCGCGCAAAAGATCAGATGGAAACCCTAGAAATCGAGGAGAAAGCCCTAAAAGGACTCAATTTTTTCGGGGGAAAAAAGGGGGATCTAGGGTTTTGAGGCTGGGCGAGTCGAGAGGGATCGGACCTTTGGGGATCGGCGGGGCGTCGACATCGAGGTTGCGGTCATGGCTGGAGCTCGCGGAGGTCGGAAGGAGAGAGAGAGAGTTCGCAGTTCGGGAGGGGAGAGAGAGAGAGAGAGAGGTGGCAATAAAACCCCAACAGGAATAAGGCCCTCTCTAAGGGGCTGTTTGGTTCCCTCCTACTATGGGCTGAAAGTGGGGATGTTTTTTGCAACTCGGGTGAACTGTTGGCCACTTTTGGTGTTTGGTTGGGAGGATTTATTGCTTGCAAGTGGCTTGATGTGACCCGCTCCAGTTCCTGTCTCTTCCCAAAAAGCTCATTTTGAGTTCCGGCCATTCGGTTCTTGAAGTCCATTGAAACTGGGAGAAGAGAGAAGGAAAATCTGGAGAAGGAAGTGGGAAAAAAAAGAGGGTCCGACCATCGCTCTTCCGCCATTCTTCTGCAGTGTAAACCTCTGCTCTGGAACCCTTTTTTCGTTAAATTTTTACCGGTTTTTTCCAAAATTTTGTTTATTTTAGCCATTTTTTTCGTTAGATCTGTCATGTTGTGTCCTTATTTTCGCCATTTCGTGAAATTTTTTTATAGATCCGGTCATTTCCTCCCATTTTTTGTAGATCCGTTAATTTTTTTGGTTGCTCCGTTCATTTTTTTGTAGATCCGTTAATTTTCGTTGTATATCCGTTCATTTTTCACCATTTTTTGGCTTATACATATGCTGGGAACATGTCACATGCCTACGCGTGTATAGATCTGCTGGGAACATGTCATGTTGCTTACGAATACTTGCTGGGAACGGATTTCTCGTAGATCCGATTTTCGTTAGAATTTTTGGCTTATAAATTTTTGCTTATAGATTTTCTTAAGAAATGTTTTGCTTATAGATTTGCTTTGTATATCTGATTTCTTGTAGATCCGAATTTCTTAAGATTTTTTGGCTTATAAATTTTTGCTTCCACAGATAATCCGATATTCCGAATTTGTGGTATCATAATGCTGGGAACATGTTGCTGGGAACATGTCATATTGCTGCGAGCATGTCATCTTGCTGGGAAAATGTCATTTTCCTGCAAATTGTGATCAGATTTTGTTGTCGTACTAGTCTTTCCTGCAAATGAGCATATTTCTGATAATTTTTGATCTGTTTACTTTGCCCTTTCTAGGTTTACACTATTATTTACTTTGCCCTATCTAGATGTAGATGTAGAATATTATTGCACCAAAAGTGGCCAACAGTTCACCCGAGTTGCAAAAAACATCCCCACTTTCAGCCCATAGGAGGGAACCAAACAGCCCCTAACTATAATTATTAATTTAATGGAAAATGAGGTCGCTCCATGATACACGATCTGTTTGTGTGGAAGAACAACTAGCCATATTCCTTTACATATTGGGACATAAGGCAAAAAAAAAGAGTATGCGGCATTGAATTCATTCGATCCGCTTTCTACAGTTTCTAGGTATTTTAATAAAGTCCTAGGTGCAATATGTTCAATTCAAGTTTACTACTCTGGAACATCACATGCTGCTGTTTCCACAGGGCCTATGATGCCCATAGGCTGCTGTTTCTGTGTGACTTCAATTCCCTGCTCTTTTGATGTCTTTGCTTTTGTTAATTCCCTGCTCTTTTGATATCTTTGCTGCTGTTTTTGTTAATTTCCTGTTTTTGTAGCATGTCTTTCTACGTTGTTTTGAAAGGAAGAAAGCCAGGGGTGTACACATCCTGGCCTGAATGTCACATGCAAGTGAATGGGTTTAAAGGCGCTTGTTATTTCAAGTGCCAAGATTATGAGGAGGCAATAGGTTACTTCCACTCAAATTACAAGGATGAACGATGTGGAAATAAGGGGGAAGATGTGCGCAATGGCCACCCATCGGCCATTATTGTCACTTTGGGTTTTCTAACATTACTTGTATCGATTTTAGTCTGCATCTCTTTTATGTAGTACCAACTTATTTGTGTAGACCCAAGTTCTTTTTGTCTGCACCTACAATGTAATGACAATGTAATGACAAGGGGTATGTACTGTTTAGGTGCAGGAGTTGTCTTTGAATGAGCTATGAAGGTGCAACCTAATTAGAAGCTAAAGTTGGTGGCCTCCCCTACCATTGTGGTGATGGACGGAGGTAGCCAACTTGTAGCCTAGTTTTAGACAATGATGAGGAAGGTGCAACCTTTGAGTCTAAAATGCTATTTCGGTCCCGACAACACAAATGAAGAAGGTGCCCACGATGAGAACCAAAACTTGATGGCCTCCCCCACCAATTTGGTGATGGATGGAGGTAGCCAAGTTTTTAAATTGGCGATGATGAGTGGGATGGTGAATCCTTTGAGCCAATCACTTTTTTTCAGTCTTGTGTTTCATTTTTTGTTACTGATTTCAGTTTTGGGCACTTCAATTTCAGTTTTGGGTTAATGATGAGTTTTGCTATCTTGAAATCTTATATGGGCTGTGATGAGTTTTGCTTTCTTGAAATCTTATACTGGCCTATGCTGACTTGTGTTTCTTTGTGAAACAAATAATGATATTTTGGGCTATGATGACAATGCATAACTTGGTGACTTCAATTTTTCCTGAAACTGAGTTTCAGTATCTTCTTCTTCCTTCCAGTTTTTATGTGACTTCAATTTTGGGGCAGTTTCTGGTTACTGCAGCATACGTTGGTCTTATTTTCTTATAATATATGGGCGATGATGAGAATGCATTATGGGCTATGATGACTTGTGTTTCAATGTGAAACAAATAATGGTACATGTTCCAAGCAAATATGATACATGTTCCCAGCAAATATGGTACATGTGTCAATTTTATGTTACGCAGGAATTTACATTTTTGATATGTTCTTCGTATGATGATATTTTCGAAGAAAATTTTGCTACATTCTGAGCCCATAATGTTCTCCTGAACAAGTTTTAATTATTTCCAGTTTTTATACTCTGAGCCCATAATCTCCTTGTGAACAAGATTTTGTTTCATTGGAATGATATTGCTGGGAACATGTCATATGGCTGGGAAGATTTCCCATTGCTGGGAACATGTAATATTTGCTGGGAACATGTCATATTGCAGGGAACATGTAAGATTTTCTGGGAACATGTCATATTTGCTGGGAACATGTCATCTTGCTGGTTTTCTATATCATATTTGCAGGGAACATGTATCATATTTGCAGAGAACATGTATCCTATTTGATGGGTTGGCCGGGCCTATTTTTGTACAGAGGAATTTTCATTTTTGATATGTTCTTCGTCTGATGATATTTTTCGAAGAAGATTTTGCTACATTCTGAGCCCATAATGTTCTCCTGAACAAGTTTTAATTATTTTCAGTTTTCATACTCTGAGCCCATAATGTCCTTGTGAACAAGATTTTGTTTCTTTGTATCATATTGCTGGGAACATGTCATATGGCTGGGAAGATTTTCTATTGCTGGGAACATGTAATATTTGCTGGGAACATGTCATATTGCTGGGAACATGTAAGATTTTCTGGGAACATGTAAGATTTTCTGGGAACATGTCATATTTGCTGGGAACATGTCATCTTGCTGGTTTTCTATATCATATTTGCAGGGAACATGTATCATATTTGCAGAGAACATGTATCCTATTTGATCGGTTGGTCGGGCCTATTTTTTGTACAGAGGAGTTTACATTTTTGATATGTTCTTCGTCTGATGATTTTTTTCGAAGAAGATTTTGCTACATTCTGAGCCCATAATGTTTTCCTGAACAAGTTTTAATTATTTCCAGTTTTCATACTCTGAGCCCATAATCTCCTTGTGAACAAGATTTTGTTTCATTGGAATGATATTGCTGGGAACATGTCATATTTGCTGGGAACATGTATATTGCTGCGAACATATCGTATTTTTGATATGTCTTATTTTTGATATGTATCATAATCGATGGGAACATGTATCATATTTTCTGGGAACATGAATACTTGCTGGGAACGTTAACATATCATATTTGTTGGAAAAATGTGTTCATTTCTGGGAACATGTATCATATATGCTGGGAACATGTCATCTTGCTGCGAACATATATCAAATTTGTTGGGAAAATGTATCATATTTGCTGGAAAAAGCAAATCTTGCAAAATTATATATCAATTTGCTGAGAGTGTTCATGTCATCTTGCTGGGAACATGTTTCGTAATTTTTTTCGGTTGTGAAACCGTTTCTCTGCTGCCAAATTCGGTTGGAAATGTTGAAAATTTTTGCTTTTGGTAACCATACCATTCTTCATGAGGGTGATTATATCACTTGCAATGTCCTAACCAAACACACAAAGTCCATCAAAGCCACTTTCAAGTGGTCATCCAAACAAACTACATTGTAACTCTCCACTTGCGGGGGGACAAAAACTTTTGCATCCAAACACTTTTTGGAAAGTGGAATGTATTGTAACTCAAATGAGTTACATGCACATGAAACTCCCACTTTCACACTTTCATGCACCTACATCCAACCAAACAGGCCCTAAGAGCATCTCCAACCCTATTGTCTTGTTAAGTGTTGGGAGTCTTAGGTGGCTCCTATGTGGCATGAGCCACAAGACAATGTCTTGTTTATGTGGCAAAATTATATCTCAAAAGACAATGAGATAGAAAAACTCTCTCTAATGCAAAAGTATTGAGAAGACAATAAAAAGTATTTTTTTCCAACTTCCAAGACAACTTTTAAGACAACTACTCATCTTCTTTCTTTTTTCTAATATTTTTTATTCATAATTGATGACATGGAAGAGAAGACATTGTCAAGTGCATTGTCTAGAACAAGACAATCAACTTCACAATGTCTTCTTTATTTTTTGCCACATAAGCTTCACAATTGACTTGACAATTGCATTGGAGAAGAACTTTTGAATAAAATTTTGTCATTCCTATGTGGCAACAACTTTTTTCCAAAGTCACAATAGGGTTGGAGATGCTCTAACCCTATTGTCTTGTTAAGTGTTGTGAGTCTTAGGTGGCTCCTATGTGGCATGAGCAACAAGACAATGTCTTGTTTATGTGGCAAAATTATATCTCAAAAGACAATGAGATAGAAAAACTCTCTCCAATGCAAAAGTATTGAGAAGACAATAAAAAAGTATTTTTTTCCAACTTCCAAGACAACTTTTAAGACAACTACTCATCTTCTTTCTTTTTTCTAATATTTTTTATTCATAATTGATGACATGGAAGAGAAGACATTGTCAAGTGCATTGTCTAGAACAAGACAATCAACTTCACAATGTCTTCTTTAATTTTTGCCACATAAGCTTCACAATTGACTTGACATTTGCATTGGAGAAGAACTTTTGAATAAAATTTTGTCAATCCTATGTGGCATTAACTTTTTTCCAAAGTCACAATAGGGTTGGAGATGCTCTAAATCATGCGGTGAGATGGGCCGGGCGGCACGGTTTCCGGCTCGGAACTGGCTAGGTCAAATTCGGTTTGGGCCGACCCAAATCCGGTCAACGATTCGGATCGGGTCGGTCCGAGCACTCGAGTCCGGGCTGGGTTCGACTTTTTGAGCCGGTAGTCCGGCCCAATCCAGTCTGGTCCGGTTTGACCGCTGGTTCGGGTTGGAACGGTTAAACTCAGTAAATTTGGCTCGGACCGGTCTGATCCAAGGTCCGGTCTGGATCACTTTTTGTTTTTGTTTTATTTTTTGACTATTTGTAGCCTAGAAAGACCGAAATGCTCTCATTATTTTTTTTACCGTTTTCTGGGCATTTTGGTCATTTTTAAAATGATCAAAAATATCCTTATAACAACTATATTTTGAGGACATAATAGGTCATTTTGCAGCCAAAAAATCTATAAATAGCTCAAAATTTATGAAAATTATATACAAACATTTCTTCCATCTCTTACAAAATATACAAGCTTATCAATTTCTGAAGATTGAAGTAACAAGTGCAACTTTCTTGAGGCCAAATTGTAGTGTTCTTGAGGCTTCTACTTCTGTGAAATTTTTTGGAGTTCAACATTTCTTCCTTCAAGTTGACGTTACAAGTAATTTTAAATTTACAGTATTTTTTTATTTTGGATTTTTCTTTCTCTCTCTTTGTTTGGTAGATAAATAATTTTCTCTTCTCTTCTTTTTCTTAAAAAATAGTTTTTAAAATATGGATGCTACTGGTTTTAAGCACATTTTTGGAGGTGATTCAAAACAAAATTATGATTACTATGCCGATTTATTTGAAAATAATTTTATTTTTGATTCTGTGTGTGACGCCCCAGAACCAGAATACTGGAGAGCGGGGGCGTACATAGCCAGCTATGTACATTGAAATGGAATTCATCTCGCTATACGGTCACGACTGTCTAGATATGAGGGTTTACTACAAGCCAACAGTCTCTTAAGGTCAAGCCTATTGTCTCAATCTCAAGCAAGTAATATAGTTACAAGATGTTAGACCACCAAATATACAATAAAAGGCGTCCCAAATATTACATATTCAGCTGATCATGAAGCTAGTCGTACAAAATGCGAGGACTAGCAAGAGTTTAGTCATACATGATCAACCCTAGGATTTGTTAATCATGTTTACAGCCCGTAGGCAGACAGTAAGTAAATATGCATCGAGCTAACAGGTGCTAGTCGGCTAAACGCCTCAAAGAATAATTTATAATGAGTGAGCGAAACAAAATAGAAAACCCACTCGTAGCCCGGGTTCCTTCTAGTCGCCACCATCGGGCTGGAGGTTCGGTAGACCTTCGGGAGCTGCTCCGAAATCTGGCCACACAAAACCAGCTGGGTCAAACCCCAGAAAGAGCAAGTGCCACAAAGGAGGCCACGAAATAAAAACAAAAGCCAGCATATCAAATCATAATAAATAGAAGAAAAGTACTAGTATTAAAGAGTACAACAGGACAATAAACGACTAGGGACGTGGAACCCTTCTGGAAGCCAAGTTACAACCCGTAAACCAAACAAGGACCGGGGTCGTAACCCTTCTCCTGAATATCACCTTGTCTCTACCCATTTATTGTTAAAGATAAGTAAAACAATCATGTTCAGGGGTACCAGGTACAGGGACTTGACGAGACTTAGACATGGCTGGACACCATCCATTCACAAGCGGCCAAGCAAATACTACGGCTTACTACCTTAACTAACTAGGGTTATCACAAGCCTAATTACTAACAAGATGCAAATGAGAAATTCCTAGTCCCAAGCCCTGCAGACTATCTAGTTATCCTTCCGCGGGTTGAGAGTATGGTTGGGTACATCGCCCTGGAGACGATATACCCTTAGGTGACTTAGAGGGTGCAACACATGACAGTGTGCTGGAAATGTGCTCTACTCATCGGCAAGCTACAAGTCCATTTAAAGCGTCCAGATAACGAGATCGCCTGTGACTGGGGATCCTCCATGTTCTAGTTTGATCTATTCATTAGCCTAATCCAATTGAATACGAGTCCATCGGGTCACTGTTAAAGAAGACCAGAAAATACCAAGATCGTAAATCACAGAAATCAGGAAAACGTATTAGTCATAAGCAAATCATCAAAAATCGTGCCAGGTTGTATTGAGCCAAGATAGTCGTGTTGTGTGGAACAAGATCTCAAAACTCCAATCAGCAAAGAGAAGCCAAGCCCTGAGGAAATAAAACCAAATCACCATGGACAAACAGGTTGCGCAGGGGATCAGATTGTGCAAGGGGAATGGACTGCGCTAGGGTCAGGTTGTGCTGAAGCCAAGTGAGCTGGGAGCAAACTGCGCAGGGGTGAGCTGAGCAGGGGTCGGCTTGCGCTGGGTCGAAGGGCGCTGAGTTTGGGTGGCGCAGGAGGCTAGCTGCGCTAGGTCGGCTTGCGCTGGATCGGGTTGCGCTGGGTCGGGTTGCGCATGGATCGGCTTGCGCTGGGTCGGGTTGCGCTGGGTCGGGTTGTGCTGGATCCAAGCGCGCTGGGAGGAGGGAGACGCTGGAGCTAAGGAGCCCCAGCGCGGTTCGGCTCAGCGTAATGCGCTGGCCGAAGAGTTGCGCAGTCCAGCCTAAGGGGCCGAGCGCGGTCAGCCCAACGCTAAGGAGCGCTGACCGAGAAGGGGGTTACGCGGTTCGCCAAAAGGCGAGCTACGCAGTTCAGCCTTACGCTAAAAAGCGCAGGCCGAGAGGTCTTCTTCTCCAAACCGAGAGGAACTCCAAGAACTCCAAAAATTTCCAATCTTCATAACTTGACCAAATCAAAACCAAATCTAGATTTTCAAAGTTCTAACTTGTGTAAAATTGAATTCTCTTCCACATAGAAGCATCAAAACAAGCAAAAATCAAAGTTTAATAGATCAAAACCAAGGATTTCTGAAATTGGTTAAAACCTAGATCTAGAAAAATGGAAGCTCCAAATCACAAAATGCCAAGTTCTAATATTGTTCACCATGGCCTAATCTAGCTAATGGACAAATAAAATAGGGTTCTTATGTGGTGGCAAGATGCACTTGCCTATGGTGTTGGGTGTTGTGTGGAGGAAGAAGAAAAAGATGAAGAAATTAATAGAAGTTATGAGGAGAGAGAAAGTTAGGTGGGGTTTTAATGAGGGATGATATGTTGTGTTGAGGGTGGAGGTTATCTAAGGTAGTCCAATGTAAACAAAACCGAACCAAACTAATTCCTTCTCCATAAAATAAAACCACGCCGGGTCCAAAAACCTATTTTACGAGAAAACCAGAATCCGCAAGTTAAACCAAAACACAATTACAGGCCAGAATCCGAAAAAATAAAATACAGGCCCGAAATACATATAAGCCTAATCAAAATACGTATTCCGAAATACGAGCATTACAACTCTATACACCTTAAAAGAATTCTGTCATCGGAATTTAAATCAAGATGCTAGAGATGTAAGAGCCAGCTATACTATCCACAATTAAGTTACACTAAGCAAACAATCAAACAATCATACATGCAAGCAAGGGATGGAAAGCATAAGGCATAAGGAAGATATTATACCTTATGAGTCAAACAAGTCGGGATATCATGATAGGATGTCGTCCTCACGCTCCCACGTTGACTCACCTAGAGAGTGATGACCCCAAGCAATACGGACTAAACTAATAGTCTTGTTCTTGAGTATCTTTTCTCTCCGGTCCAATATAGACACGAGCCTCTCCTCATACGAAAGGTTGGTACCAACAACCAGTTCCGAATGGTCCAGGATATGGCTCGGGTCCGAAATGTACCGTCGTAATTGGGACACATGGAATACATCATGCACGTCACTTAGCGACGGCGAAAGAGCGAAACGATAGAATACATCTCCTACTCGCTCCAGGATATCGAACGGCCCTATATACCTAGGACTAAGCTTTCCCCGTATGCCAAAACGAATGACGTCGCGGTTAGGCGAGATCCTAAGGAATACATGGTTGCCGATAGCAAACTCTAAGGGACGTCGATGAGCATCGGCCCAATGCCGCTGGCGATCTTGGGCCACTCGAAGGCGATCTCTGATCCTTCTGACCACTTCCACTGTCTGGGCAATCATCTCTGGACCAAGCATCTGCCTCTCTCCAACATCATCCCATGCTAGCGGGCATCTGCACTTCCTACCATACAGTGCCTCGAACGGAGCCATCTGAATACTGGCCTAAAAATTATTATTGTAGGAGAATTCTACCAGGTGCAGGTGATCCTCCCATGAACCACCGAAGTCAAGAGTACAAGATCTCAACATATCTTCAAGGGTCTGGATCGTGCGTTCCGACTGGCCATCTGTCTGCGGGTGATAAGCTAAGCTAAACTGAAGGTGAGTTCCCAAACTCTCTTGCAGGCTGTGCCAAAAGTGTGACGTAAACCTTAAATCTCAGTCCGAGGTGATACTGACAGGCACACCGTGAAGCCTGACAATCTGCCTGAGGTACATCTCTGCCAACTGAGCCGTTGACTGCCTAACTATAAATGGGAGAAAATGAGCCACCTTCGTGAGCCTGTCAACTATAACCCAAATAGCATCTCGACTAGCTGGAGATCTAGGCAATCCAGTCACAAAATCCATGGTCACATGCTCCTACTTCTATTCTAGAATCAGCAAGGGCTGAATAAGTCCAGCGGGCCTCTGATGTTCAGCTTTAACCTGCTGGCAAACCAAACACCGAGAGACAAACCGGGCTATCTCCTTTTTCATGCCATTCCACCAGAAATGCTGACGAATATCACGGTACATCTTCGTGCCACCGGGATGAATAGAATACTGTGAGCTGTGAGCTTCTGCCATGACCTCCTGTCTGATATCTCTACTAGGTACACAAAGACGAGTGCCGTGTCGAAGTGTACCATCTTCATGGATACATAACTCTAGCCTTCTTCCTGCCTCATACTATGCTCTGAGCCGCTGAATCTTGGAATCTGTAGACTGCGCCATCCGGATCCTCTCAACTATGCTGGACTGAACCTGTAGACTGGCCATTAATACCACACTGGAAGGGAGGACAACTTCTATATCCATCTTCTGAAGATCTGTCAATAACTCTGGTTGCGCTGTTAGGAAATAAACTCCGGCTCTCCTACTCAACGCATCTGCTACAACGTTGGCCTTCCCTGGATGATACTGCAAATCCACATCGTAGTCTACCAATAGCTCAAGCCATCTTCTCTGTCGCATATTAAGGTCCTTCTGGGTGAAAACATACTTCAGGCTCCTGTGATCAGTAAATATCTCCACTCTATCTCCGTACAAGTAGTGCCGCCAAAGCTTAAGTGCAAACACTACTGCTGCCAGTTCCAAGTCGTAGGTCGGGTAATTCTTCTCATGATCACGAAGTTGACGTGATGCATAAGATATTACCTTCCCATGCTGCATCAAGACACACCCCAATCCTTTGCCTGAAGCGTCGCAATAAACTGTGAATCCTTCAGTCCCATCTGGTAGCGTGAGAATAGGAGCCGTTATCAAATCTCGCTTTAACTTCTCAAATGATTCCTGGCACTCTGCTGTCCAAGTAAACTGCACATCCTTGCGGGTCAACTGGGTCATCGGCGCCGAAATCCTTGCAAAATCTGAAACGAATCGCCGGTAGTAGCCGGCTAATCCAAAGAAGCTGTGAACCTCTGCCACTGAGATAGGTACTGGCCACGACTCGATAGCCACAATCTTCTGGGGATCCACTTCCACTCCTCCTCGGGTAATGATGTGACCCAAGTACGAAATGCGATCGAGCCAGAACTCGCATTTACTGAACTTGGCGTATAACTGATGTTCCCTAAACGTCTGAAGGACGATTCTGAGATGCTGCTCATGCTTTGCTTCGCTCTTACTGTAGACCAGGATATCATCTAGGAACACGATCACGAACTAATCCAAGTAAGGCATAAAAATACGATTCATGAGGTCCATGAATACGGCCGGCGCATTGGTCGCTCCAAAGGGCATAACAAGGAACTCCCAATGCCCATACCTCGATCTAAATGCTGTATTTGGAATGTCCTGCTCTCTGACTCTAATCTGGTGGTATCCTGATCGCAAGTCGATCTTCGAGAATACTGAAGCCCCTTTGAGTTGATCAAACAAGTCATCTATCCTCGGGAGAGGGTATCTGTTCTTGATTGTTACTGAGTTCAAGGTACGATAATCTACACATAACCTGGACGTACCATCCTTCTTTTTTTACAAGAAGCATTGGGGCTCCCCAAGGCGATCCACTTGCATGAATGAATCCCTTGGTCCTGCGTTCTTCAATCATCTTGTACAAAATCTCCAACTCTGAAGGCGCCATCTTGTAGACTCTCTCTGACACTGGTGCTGTCCCGGGGATCAAGTCTATAGTGAACTCAATCTCCCGTTCTGGCGGCATCTCTGGAAGTTCCTCTAGAAAGACATCTGGAAACTCTTCAACTATCCGGGGCAACTGTAATGCTGCTACTGCCATCCGCAATATCGGGGAAGACGACTCCACTACGCCTCTGGAAAATGAGAACTCTGGCTCTCCTAGAATACTAAAGACAACCCTGCCAATGTGGCAGTCTATCCTAGCATACTGGTTCCTCAACCAATCCATACCTAAGACTACATCATAGTCTGCCATAGGGAACTCTATAAATCTAGCGGGGAACTCTCTACCGCTAACTACGATCTGACACGAGGAAAACACTCGATCTACTCCCACAAGACCATTATCAGTAAGTATATTGAGCCTCACTGATAATGACTCGAGCTCCAATCCTATCCGTGTCGCGAATCGTGCAGACATGAATGAATGTGATACACCAGAATCGAATAATACCGATGCTGGAGAGGAGTTGACGAGAATAGTACCTGCCACTACCTCACCTGGTGCAACTTCTTCTTCCATAGCCATCATCATTGCCTGACCTTATCCTCTAGCTGCGGGTCCCCTCTGCTGGAAACCTCTCTGTCTGCTCTGCACTTGGGCTTGGGTATACTGCTGCTGGTTCTGCTGATGAAACGTTTGGGCCTGAGGCAACAATGGCCTCGGGTACTGCTGTTGCTGCATAGGTGCTGGTCCCCTAACCGATGGACTGGTTAGGTTGGAAGAGGATGAACTACCCCTATTCGGGCAGGCTCCTATCTTGTGATCTGCCGCTCCACATGCCAGGCACAATCCCTGCGCCCTGCGACAATCTGCCACCACATGTCCTGGCTTCCCGCAATGAGAATATCCCATCGCGGAAGTCTGCTTCTGCTTCTGTTGCTGCGGATACGTCGGGGTTGAATGCTGAACCGACGTCACTGAGGCCGCCCGACGTCACTGAGGCCGCCCGACGTCACTGAGGCCGCCCGCCTTTGAGAAGACACTATGATACTTGTTATGGTAAGGACACACTACAAGCTAGACAGACACAGATATGCATCGGTCCGCAAAGACTTTTGTAGGTAACTTTACTTATTCTGATGCTCATAACAAAACTGAGTTAACCAAATATATTATTTGTGATGAACAACCTTTCACATTCGGTAAGAGCAATTGGTATTATGATTATGCAAGTACTACTCTTAATCCTTAATTTAGTAAAGTTTCTAGATATGCTACTAGAGCAGAGGCTATGAAAATATTTCAAAAAGAAATGACAACTTTAAAATAAAGCTTCATAAATGTTAGTAAGTTTTCTAACTTCTGATATATGGACTACTAAACAAAATTATGCTTATATTTGTATCACAACACATTATATAGATCCAAAGTGGATGTTGCAAAATCGTATTATTTGTCTACGACCTTTAGAATTTTCACATAATGGTTCTCTAATCGGTGGTCATATCATACAATTTTACGTGAATATGATATCACAATAATTTTTTTTTCAATTTTTTTTGATAATGCTAGTAATAACACTTATTGTATTAATATTTTAAGAACATATTTTTTGCCTATAGTAGAAGAACGACTTTTTCATGTTAGGTGTGCTTGTCATATTATTAATTTAGTTGTACAAGAATATCTTCAATTTTTTCAAGTAAATTTAGATAGTTTGAACACTTCTGCAAGTAGACAAAAGCTCTTAAAATTTTATGTACACAATATGGTATAACTTTTAGAAGATTTGTTAAGGATACATCACATAGATGGAATTATACTTATTTAATGTTGAAATCTTGCATTAGTTTTAAAGATGTTATTACTCATTATATAATCTTAATCCAAAATTTGATTATCAAGTTACTGAAAATGATTGGTTAAACGCTAATTCTTTTTATGAATTTTTAGAATTATTTTAAAATACTACATGTATTTATCTGGAGTTTATTATCCGACTTCTTCTCCGGCGTCAACAGAAATTATTAAAATGTCTTATTTATTTTTTAAATATAGAATTGTTCCTGGTTTTGATTATGTTATTTCCAAAATGGAAACAAATTTCAAAAATATTTGGGTGAAATACCTCTTCTATATTGTTTGGCTTCGGTTTTTAATCCAAATATTAAATTAGATGATGTATTCATATTTGTAACCTTCGTGGCTCAAATAGATTTTTTATTATATGAATTATATATATAGATATTTGTGTGCATGTTTATTTATAAATATATATAGTACTGTGTTTTAGGGTTAATATTCTTAGTTAATATTATGTGTGACATATGTTTGGACTTGGCTAGGTGCATTTTAGTTAGCTTGATTTCAACCTAGTTAGGGTGGTGTTAGTGACTAGTGTAGGCCACTCAAACCTAACCAAATCAAACTATTTTGAACCCAAACTTGGTCCACACTTGCACAAGACCTATTAGATCCTAACCAAGCCTTACTTGACTCATAAAGTGCACACACAAATGTGTGGACAACAGCAACATCAAGCCTTGCAAATTTTTGAAATTATGTAGTGACCCTCACTTTTAGTGGTCAAAACCACCTCTCACTCCTTCCATACACCTAAAATTAAGGCCACACCTTCCCCTAGCCCTTTATAGCAACCCTATACACTTTTTTCCATCCATACATTCAGTTTTTACCCTCAAACAGTCTACACAAAGCAATTAATTCAGCAGCATTCAGCCATAGGTTCAACAGGAAAGGGTGACTTCCGAGGCCAATTGCACACCAAAACTGTAACCACTTTTCTAAAATGAGGATAATTTTTAACTTTTGTAAAATTGATCATTAAATAATAGGATTTAAATCATGTTAATAATTTTTGGTGAATTATTAATTTAATACTATTTAAATTGGTGAATTGTGATTATGGTGTTTTGCTAGTGTAACCCTAGAGACTACTTAGCCTAGAGACTAACCATGACCATAGGGACCTAACAATGTGATTAGATTGGCTAATTACCACTTTTTAGGCTAAGGGTATTTTGGTCATTTTGTGACTTTTGAATTAATTAGGATTTTGATCAAGTGATAATGTGCTAAGTGTTATGTTAGACCTTAACCTAGAATTGCCCTAACCTAGATATTAGTCATGAGCCTAGATATTAGATTAGAAGCTTCCATCACATGACAAGATTAGTAATATCTAGATATTAAGTTAGGAGTATGATATTTGTTAAGGTTAGATATTTTCATGGGCCCTTACCTAGAAGGCCTTAAATTGTATAGGTAGAGGCCTTTTAATCACTTAGAACTAAACCCTAACCCTAGAGACAAACCCCTTGGCTGCTATGAGAAGCCTCTCCCCCTATATAAACACATGTTAGTACCCCCTTGCCTCTTTTCATTGCCTCCTTAAACCCTAATTTATGTTCTTCCCTAAATTCACCCCCTTTCACCAAATCAACTCCAAATTAAGTCCAATCAATTGCAACATACTCTCCTACTGTAGAAGAGGTTATTAGTAGATAGCTAGCAAGGATTTGAACCAAGTTGACCATTGGAAGTGGAGGGATTTAGCTCTCAAGTGCAATTTTATTGAGATTCCAACTCTCAATAGGTAATGGCCTCTAAACCTATTAATATTCTGATTTATTTTCATAGATGCATTCATTTAGGGTCCCCCCTAGCTGTAGGCCAAGTTTGGTAGGAAATCGAATCCATTTAGGGTGCGTATCGGAGGAGTATCGGAGTACTATGTAAAGTGTTTGGTGAAATGCCACATAGGAATGGATTGTAGTAATTTACAAAACTAATTACATGTATTTATAGCTAATTAGGTGTAGAACATATATCAAACCGACTGAGTCGATTTTAGAGACGTTTAGACACTGTTTTAGGATACGGGGACACGTGCACGAGACCTCGTGCACTGTCCTGCTACCCGAACACGATTTCTCAGTGGACACGCCACGTGAACACGTCAAACTTGACACAGAGGTGGGGGCCATGTCTGACAAGGCTCCCCCAAAGTTTGGGGTGGTTTCGTGTCATGTCGAGGGAGTTCTCGTGTCTGCATCGAATTTGCACTGACACACACACACACGAACACGAGCTCTGATACGGGTTCGACACTTAGACACGACACAGGTTGGACACATATCAGGGTGTTAGACACGAAGATGTTGACCTAGTATACCTGTAGGCTTGACCATGAGATACGAGGATTCACGTGTCGTGTCCTATTGTGCTCGACATGTCAGCATGAGGCTGTGCCTTTGCACAATTTCTGTCACATGTTGATACTCGTGTTTGACATGACTTAGACACGTTTTGGGACACTTGGGTGGACATTGGGTCGACACACATTCGACACACTTAGTTGCACACTCTTTGACACTCATATTTAGTTGTCTACAAACACACACACCCCTTTCACGTTGCTTTGTTATGCCACCTACTCACCACTTCACTTGTTTGATGGCCTACACCCTGCTAATGCATGACTGTAATCTCAACTGAAACCTTCATTTCATTTCACTCCTCGACACTAGTCTGAACACGTCACTCCTACTACATTTGCATATCCCATTGCTTGTGCATGCCATCCTTCATTATGTACACACACTGCCTTCATTTGATGTCTTGCCTTGTGGTTATCTACTGCAACTGAGGGTTAATGTCCACTGACCATTTGAGTAACCATACTATATGATGTTCTGTTCCCTTGTCTCTATATGTCCTGCATCCACTCTAATCTGTCCTACCTTACAAATGAGAGTTTAACCCATGAATCACCATCCTGCCTTCCTCCTACAGGTGATTATTCATTGCATACTGATTATTGGCTCAAACCATCATATATCAGACATTGCCTAGGTTCTGAACTTTAGTCTTTTGTTTTATTAGTTTTTACTATTTGATAACTGTTCTGGCCACTGTGTATTATCTTGTTAGATGCTCAGTTGGATGGGATACCCCATATATCATGTATGTTCCAGTTTAGCTTTGTACAGTAAGATGAATGTTCACATGTTCTCTACAATCATCCTCCTAGACTATAAGGTCAATCCTAATATATGATAAGTTCCACTTTAGTTCAGACCACTTGTAGCCATTCCTATGCCTCTTGTTCAAGCATTTGACAGATAAATTGATAGTTAATGGCTCGAGACTTTAGTTGTACAGTCCTTTATCCATGTATCAGACTATATATATATCATGGGTTCAGTCTTTATTGTATTATGATGTTCTGTCCACTCTCATCCTAGGTTGTCCAGTCATATACTTGTATTAGCTAAGAAATGTTCATCCCTGCACCATTGACTATCAACCTATTGCATTGTTCAGTTGTTGGGAAGCCATGAGACTTGAGTAGTTCAAGTTGAGCTCAGTCCATGGATATCCTTTAAGGTATCAATTAAGAAATTACATTTAAACTTGGTTAGTCTAAGTTTCTGTCCATATTTCCATATTGACAACCTGTTCTGTAGCTGTGCCCACATGTGTAATCTCTTGTTCATAATTACTTCATGTGTATCAACCTTACATGTGTGTATCAAGAGTAGAGAAGTCCTTGGGATGACCTAGATATACATGTATTGTTGCAGACAATTGAATGAGATATCCCCACATGCCAGCCTTAGGATACCTTTATATTAGATTCTTAGAGGATTTGTAATACCCATTACCTTCCTAGTATAGACTAAATAGGCTTGTTCAGATAAGGATATATAAGGAGTATACATTTGGTACCAGGTGTATAGATGTCACTCCCCGATTCTGTAGAATCAATAGTCGTCCCCCGGGCGTGATGCCGTGCGAACCTAAGTTACGATCGCACAAGGCATAGTCATAAGGTTATCCGAAATACAACATCAAAATAGAGTACGCAGAGAAGTTGACTAACACATTTGAAATAGAAGGAACTTTTTATTTTATTGATAATAAACATCATTTACATTGACTCCATTACAATCATTGTCGCGCGGGCTACAACATGACTTGATTACAAAAATGAACGCTGATGAGATAGTCGTTCCATACATTACATCCCTTTTTACAAGCAAAACAATTATACTTTTCATCTGCTATTGAGGGAAGTCGAGTCGTCATGTTTTCTTCTTTTGTACTGAATGCGGAGTCTTCAAAAGGATTCAGAAATAAGCCTTCAACACACGGACGAGGCTTCAAAAGTGTTCACGTCGCCTTGAGCTTTAAGTGGCACGCCTTTCGTGGTTCGGGGTACCTGCATGGAGAGCAAGGATCAGTACATTACACTTTGTACTGGTACGTGGCTATTTAAGTTCCAAGCTCTCATTTGGTTGAAGAGTTTATATGACTTAGTTTATGAATGTTTCTAACCATCCTAATGAATTTCAAACAAGCATATGACAAGCATAATGTAAAATACGTTAGAACTTACCCACGGCGGACCGCGCCGCGCCTTATGAGACTTACCATGTTCTTTCCTATCAATTGTTATCATTTTCATACTAAGTGCAATATTACGTGTGATTGGTCACTGACATAACAAGCCATCCTGGACGTATAGCTTTATTAATCGGGGTCCTTACAACGCGAGTAGCGAGCCCCGCTGCATGTCTCCGCTTAACCCGTGCTATCATCCAGCACAACTATACCCCGTTTCCTCCTAGGCCAAAACGGTTCCGTGGCCCCGGGTTGCCGCTCGAGAAAACTATCACCTTGTCGACAAGTTGTCCATGACCGTGCAAAGACAATTTTAGTTATTAAGGTATAGCCTATATTCTCTTTGAAAACTTGATCATTTTATCGTGTCCGTGCCCTTGCATTTATTCTTTCATTCGCAACAATATTATCGATTTACCTAAGAAGGGGTCGAGAAGAGAAGGGTCAGCCACTCACCCTGAGTTTTGCTTGAGGCGAGAGACTTGTTGGTCGCGCTAGACGTCGCCTACGCGATTACCTGAAATCGCACAAGCAACCGATTAGAATACTGTATTTTCAAGAAGTTTGATAAAAAATGCGAGTTTAAAATATAAGCCATAAAAACCATCGAAAACATTCACAAAAACGTATTCAGAAAACCAAGGCCAAAACCAAGTACGGAAGCGGCGTGAAAAACAGAGCAACGTGAGGTCTCTCCCGACTCAGCCGTAGAGTCAATCCTTGAGGCGCAACCCGCTGAATATGTGACTTGGTTCCGAAGAAGCCATTCCACGGGGAATGAATCTTAATTCAATCGTTCCTGTTCGACCGATTCGATCGATCCTGACCTATCGGTCCCGACCGAATCGATAGCGACAATGTTTCTTTCTCGCGTATCCCCATGGACGGAGAATGGGGCACGATGTAGGGACGGGGCACTACACCATAACCAACTAAGAAAAAGTTTCGTCCTCGAAACTTAAGAATAGAACCTACCTCTTCGAGAACAATAAAGGAAATTTCTCCTTCATCTCTGATTCGAGCTCCCATGTCGACTCCTCGACCGAATGATTTCTCCAGAGGACGCGAACGAAAGGAATAATACGATTGAGGAAGAAGTTTATCTTTGCGCTCCAAGATTTGCACCGGCTCTTTGACATATGACAAGTCCGTATTCAGATCCAGCTGACCCAAATCTACCACATGGCTCGGATCGTGCACATACTTCCACAATTGTGAGACATGGAAGACATTGTGTACCTCCGACAATGCAGGCGACAAGGTAATTTAGTAAGCTACCGGGGTGACTCGCTTCAATATTTCGAATGGACCAACAAATCTTGGGCTCAACTTCCATTTTGTACCGAATCTGGTAACTCCATGCATGGGCGTCACTTTCAAGAATATGTGGTCGCCTTCCAAGAACTCGAGGGGGTGTCGATGCGTGTTGGCATAGCTTTTTTGTCGACTTTGTGCTATCTTTCAATCTCTTTCGTATTAACCTGACCTTCTGCACAGTCTGCTCCACCAGCTCCGGACCGAGTATCTGCCGTTTCCCGACTTTATCCCAACAAATAGGCGATCTGCACTTCCGGCCGTACAAAACTTCATACGGCGCCATTTGGATGCTGGACTGATAGCTGTTGTTGTATGCAAACTCGGCCAACTGGTAGATGAACGTCCCAGCTTGACTTCAAGTCGATCGCACAAAGTCGTAACATGTCCTCGAGAATCTGGTTCACCCGCTCTGTTTGGCCGTCAATTTGAGGATGATAAGCTAAGCTAAACTTTAACTTGGTCCCCAACACTGAATAAAGACTACTCCAGAAGTGCGCCATGAACCGTCCATCCCGATCCGAGATGATAGATACTGGGACCCCATGCAACCAAACTATTTCATCAAGGTATATCTGAGCAAGGCGGTCGACGCTCCAAGTAACTTTAATGGCTATAAAGTGCGCTGACTTGGTTAGTCGATCGACGATGACCCAGACGGCGTTGTTTCCCCGCGGCGTCCTCGGCAAGCCAACAACAAAGTCTATAGTGACATGATCCCACTTCTACTCTGGAATGGCAAGGTTCTACATCTCTCCGCCCGGTCGCTGGTGCTCGGCTGTAACTTGCTGACATGCCATACACTTCGACACAAAGAGCGCTACATCCCTCTTCATGCCGTGCCACCAAAAGACAACGTGGAGGTCCTTATACATCTTGGTGCTACCAGGATGTAAGGAATATTTTGAATAATGCGCCTCCGACATTATCTCCTTTCTAAGTTCTGCGTCATCCGGAACGCATAGTCGACCCTTCACTCGCAACACTCCCGACTCATCTTCTGCAAAGTCGGACACTTTTCTTATTGATATTAGCTTCCTATCTTCTCCAGGTATGGGTCGTCCTTCTGAGCAGACTTGATTTTCTCCAATAGGTTCGGTTCCAGCCGCAGTTGCGCTTGTTTCACGTCTCTGAAACGAACTCGAAGTTCAATGTCCATTCCTTCCAAGTCACGCAACAGTCGACTGTTGATGCATAACGAAGCTAAGTACTTCCGACTCAGCGCATCCACTACAACATTTCCTTTGCCCGGCGTGTAGTCGATTGATAAGTCGTAGTCTTTGATTAGTTCAAGCTATTGTCTCTGCCGCAAATTCAGTTCTTTCTGGGTGAAGAGATACTTGAGGCTTTTGTGGTCCGTATAAATCTTGCACGCCATGCCATAAAAATAGTGACGCCACAACTTCAATGCTAACACAATTGCCGCTAGTTTTAGGTCGTGCGTGGGGTAGTTCTTCTCATGCGGCTTCAACTGCCGGGAAGCAAAAGATATCATATTATTCTGCTGCATGAGTACACACCCCAAGCCCTGGCCAGAAGCATCGCTGAAGATTTGAAATCCTTCAGTCCCTTCAGGAAGAGCAAGTATCGGGGCCGAAACGAGTCATTGTTTGAGCTCCTGGAAGGAAGCTTCACAGTCTTCTGACCACTCGAATACGACTCCTGTTTGGGTGAGGTGAGTCAACGACGATGCAATCTTCGCGAAGTCCTTCACGAAGCGTCGGTAGTATCCCGCCAAGCCTAGGAAGCTTCGAATTTACTAACTGATGTGGGCCATTTCTAATCAACAACTGCCTCAACTTTCTTCGGATCGACTGAGATGCCCGCGGCGGAGATGATGTGCCCAAGAAATGAGACGCTGTTCAGCCAAAATTTGTACTTGCTCCTCTTCGCATACAACTGATTCTCTTGAAGGGTTTGGAGTACCGTCTGTAGGTGTTCTGCATGTTGTGCTCGATCCTTCGAGTAGACGTTGATGTCGTCGATGAAGACTACTACGAATTTGTCAACGAACGAACGGAACACCTGATTCATTAGATCCATGAAGACGGCAGGGGCGTTTGTCAGACCGAATGGCATTACCAAGAACTTGTAGTGACCGTAACGAGTACGGAAGGCAGACTTTGGTACATCATCTGGTTTGACTTTGAGTTGGTGGTAACCTAATCGCAGATCAATCTTCGAAAACACTGTTGCACCTTGGAGCTAGTCAAACAAGTCGTCGATGTGGGGCAGGGGATATTTGTTCTGAACGGTGGCCTTATTCAATTCCCGATGGTCGATGCAGAGCCGCATCGATTCATCCTTTTTTTCACAAATAGCATGGGCGCACCCCACGACGAGTCACTCGGACGAATAAACCCTTTGTCGAGTAATTCTTGTAGTTGTGCCTTCAGTTCTTTCAATTATGCAGGGGCCATTCTGTAAGAAGCTTTCGAGATCGGCCGGGTTTCAGGGAATGTGTCGATAGTGAACTCTATTTTTTGATCGGGCGGCATGTCGGGTAGCTCGTCCTGGGAACACGTCTGGGAATTCTGCCACAACGTTGGTCTGACCCGTGTTTGCACCATCCTGTCTCATGTCACGAACGGATGCCAAGTAGCCTTCGCATCCGGAATGAAGCAGCTTCCGAGCAAAAATTGTCGAGATCACCATGCAGGTCGGCGATGCTTCACCACACGAATAACAGAATTCAGGCACTCCAGGTATGCAAAATGTGACCTTCTTTCCTGCGCAGTCGATGGTAGCGTTGCAAGGACCGAGCCAATCCATACCCAGTATGATGTCGAAGTTCTTCATATCTAGAACTATCGCGTCAAGACCGATCTCGTTGTCACGCCCCAGAACCAGAATACTGGCAAGTAGGGACGGACCAGGCCAGCTACGTATACCAAAGTACTCCAGTACTCCGAAATAACGTATATGCTGTATAGACATGGGGGTTACTACTACAAGCCAACAGTCGATCCTAGGTCAAGCAATCCTAGGTATCTCAATCACAGGCAGTAAACAATATACAAGAAGTAAGATCAACTGGAATATAAAATAGTAAATCATCCCAAACTATCATATATCAATGATCATGAAGCTAGTAATACAGAGTGAAGACTAGCAAGAGTAATAGTCATACATGATAAGCTCTAGCTATAGTCTAGAATAATACAAATCATGTTCTGGCCCGTAGGCTAAATGTCAAGTCCAAAACACGAGCTAAACACGTGCTCGGAGGCTAAACGCCACAAAAGAATAATGTACATAACTAGTGGAAGAATGAAATAGAAAACCCACTAAGGTACTCTGGTGCTCCGGGTAGTCACTGTCGAGTAGATGGTACGAAAGATCCTTCGGGCTTCTCTATCACATCTGGCCAAACAAAACCAGTGGGGTCAGACCCCCAATAGCAAGTACCACAAAGGAAGCCAAACTATGAACTAAAACCAGCATAAAAATCATAGCAACGGATAGAGACAGAAATAAGTAAAAGCAAATCGAGACTCGTGCGCTACCAATACACTTATTCCGAGAATAGAAAAGACAATAAGTAAAGCAACATGTAGCATAAGGTAAAGGACATGTGACATAATATAAACTGTGTACATGTAAGAAAAAGGAAGCATGTGAACATGAAAGATAAACTAGACATGTGAGCATGTTAAGTAGTCGGGACATATGAGCATGTTAGGTAACTGGAACATGTGAGCATGTTAGGTAACTGGAGCATGTGAGCATGTTAGATAACCGGAGCATGTGAGCATGTTAGATAACTGGAGCATGTGAGCATGTTAGATCTATATAGAACGACAAATGATAAGATGACTTAGGAACTAATCAGGAACCCAAGTTATAACCCGTAAACCAAACAAGGACTGGGGTTGTAACCCTTCTCCTGAACAGAACTTTAGTATCTAATCATTTATCGGCAAAAGTAAAGCATAAACAAAGATGTACTGAAAATAAACAAATTCAGACTCTGCCTAGACAAACTAGACTAGACTGGACTCCATACAATAGTCACGACCAAGCAATGAGTACGGCTTTATACATTAGCTAACTAGGGTTATCACAATCCTAATTACTAATAAATGCAAGTTTGAGAAATCCAAGTCCAATTACCTGCCTGCTACTACCTGAATGATCCAAGCCAAGGATGCAATGGTATATAGTGGATACATCGCCCGAGAGACAAATATATCCTATAATGGTGGGTACATCGCCCGGGAGACAAATGTACCCTAAGATATATAATAATGGGTACATCGTCCAGGAGACAAATGTACCCGGTGCAACACTCGACGGTGCGCTGGAAGTGTGCTCATCATGACAGATAGCTCCAAATCCCATGTATATATATAAGATCTAGACCAAAGGGGTAACAGGTAACTGGGAAATCCTCAATGATCTAAGTAATCAAGCTAGTTGTATAGTCCTTAACATTTTTTTGTTGGATTCCGGGTGTGGCATTCCGCAGAATCCATCATAGACATGAGACATGCAAGACTGGACAAAAGCGAGAATGTGCACCATAACAAGCCATAACAAGAAAATATAATAAACTGGAAGCTAGGAGTGTGTTACGACGAGCCACTATAGGGAGTGCGCCATGACAGGCCACTATCATATAAGCAAAGAAGGACATGTATCATGAGTGCGCCACGACGGGCCACTATCTAGTAAGCAAAGAAGACATATAAGAAGAGTGCGCCACGACGGGACACTATCATGTAAGCAAATAAAGCATGGCAACAATTATCATAGCTTGTAAGAAAGAATCTATGAAAAGACATATCATGGCATGTGGGAAAGAATAATTAAAGCTAAGTACATTTCATAGAAAAATAATTGAACATGTGCTAGTGTCAAGTGTATATAGGATGTACAATCATTCTCTAACTATGAAGATCATCTAATCATGTTAAGAATCATTACAATCGAAGAAAATATCAAAAACGGACAAAAACGGGCAGAAACGGGCAAAAACCGACTAAAACGGCATAAAACGGCATACCAGCAGTATACAGCGGCATACCGGCGGTATACCGACCTAAAGACATAAAGTTTTTGGTGCAAAAATTGGCATACCTACGGTATACACCGGCATACCGTCGGTATACCGGTTTTCCAAACAGCTACAAAATCCAGATTTTTGCCAAAACTTGTTTCGGCCATAAAAATTTCGTTTTAAATCGAAATTCGGATTTTTAAAAGTCAAAATTGCATAAATTGAATTCCCTACAACATGGAACTATTAGATTTCAAAAATTCAAAGATTTTATAGATCAATATATCAAAATACTCCCAAAAATAGGTTTTCGGGGCACCGAAACGGGTTCCGATTGCCACCAAACTCAAAATCTATGATATACAAACTATGTGAGGGCCTCATATATATATATATGTGACCAATATCCATGATGGTAACACTAGTATCACTCTTGATACCAAGTTTCATACTAAGTCCATATTGGGTTTTAACAAAAAATCAAAACCTTGCTTAAACAAATTTGGAAACATGCATATATACGAGAATCATATGGAAAAGAAATTTTGGAAAATGAGTTTAGAAAAGTTCTAAGTATTTAATACCAAGAAAAATAAAATGACAACAAAAATATTTTTGTTCAAGATTTGGCAAGATGTACTTGCCTAGGTTAAGCTCCAAGCCTAATCTTCTACTCCTCCTCCTAGGGGGGTTAGACACCACACCCAAGGCCTCAAGGCCAAGCTCTTGGCAAGCTCCAAGAGGGAGAGAAGGGAAGAAGAAATGAAAAAAAGAGTGAAGAGAATGAAAAGAGAGAGGAGAGAGAAAGTGAAATGATATATATAGAAGGGAGAATTAATCTTAGCCGTTGGATCATGTTCTATGTCAAAATCTAAGTCAATCGTGGCCATCCAAACAAAACCAAATATCCAATGGATAATAGGGAGCATCTATACTATTCATGAAAATATCTAAATACTATTCATCAAAATATCTAAAATACTATTCACAAAAATATCGGAAACACTATTCATAAAATATCTAAAATATCAAAAATGTGGAAAATCTGTCTGGACGGTATGCCGTCGGTATACTCCGGTATACTGGTGGTATGTCGGCCAAGAAGAAAATCTATAAGTTAGGAAATTTTTTAAAGCATTACGAAAACTAAAAAAATACGAAATACACTACAAAATACGTATCTGTATATAAATACCGATACTGTGAGACGAGTCTCACACTCTTGACCCCCAATATATATGATTCCTCCTCCGCAGGCTAAATTTGTGAGTAGTGGCACGCCCGAAGGAATACTTACGCTAAGATCGAGGTCTAACGACATTATAGGAAATTTGTGCTCGACGGCAAAGTCCGTCGATATGAAACTATACGAAGCGCCTGAATCAAATAACACACGAGCAGGTATATTATTAAAATTCAATATGCCTGTCACAACAGTGTCGGAGGCGAATGTCTCGTCCCGAGTCAGGGCAAAGACACGCCCTTGAGCATTAGGACGTCGGTCTTGGTTGTTGGGTTGAGTAGGCTGAGGAGGTCGGGGCGCCTGTCCTCGATTCTCTTGACGGCTTTATTATGGCAGAGCATTGCGATGTTGTCTCGAGCCATGCACTCTCGAGCTCGGTAGCCCCTTCCTCCGCAAAAGTAGCATCCCCTTCGCGGACGAAGCACTTGTCGGCGTTGTATCCAATGGAATTGCACTTGGCACAATCGAGTAGTGGGTTAAGTTCTTTATAGCCACCATTATTGTGACGCTTTGACGCGTGATTGTTGTCTTCTATATAGCTAGGACGTTTATGATTGGAATGGTGCACAACGTCGACAGCAACGGGAGGGTACTAGCTCTCAACGATGAGAGCATGATTCAGAGCCTCGCCCAGGGTTTTGTACTCCGGGACCGTCATATGAGCTGCAATAGAGGGCCGTAGACCCACTTTGAAATGTCGCACACGACACTCCTCTGTGTGGAGAAACGCACCAGCAAATTTGGACAATCTGTTGAACTCTGCGGCGTACCGTTGTACTGTCTGGTTCCCTTGCTACAACTGCATAAATTCGTTCTCCTTCTGTTGACGAACGGCTGACGGGAGGTACTCGACTTCGAAAGCTTTGCGGAACGTAGCCTAAGAGATCGGCGCTGTGTTGTTGTCGCGTCGGATCGCTCGTTTGTGCACGGCCCACCAGTCGTGCGCGTTCAACCGTAGTTAAAGTTGTGTGCAAGCGACTTGCTTTGATTCTTCAATGCCAAGGAGCTCGAAGTGATCTTCCAACTCTTCCAACCAGTCGATGACAATAGAAGGGCCTTCGGTGCCGCTGAAGGAAGTGCGACACGCTTTCTTGAATTCTGACACTTCAAAGTTGTATCTCTTCGGTGTCGTCGGTTGACGCTTGGGCTCCTTTTGATCGGCATCGATAGGTTGGGCCGTCGGTGCAGTGACAGTAGGCACAGTCGTGGAGTTTCTGTTGGCCACAATTGTCTGGACGATCTGCTGTAGAGTATCTAACTATTTTTGTTGCAGCTTAGTTTGTGCGTCGAAGCGAGCTTCGAACTGGGCCTGTTGCGCCTCCGTCTGTTGATGTCAGTTTTCGGACTGTTTCTGCTGCGCCTCCATCATACGCAACATCCTCTTAATGGTATTGTTAGAAGCTCCGACACGCGAACTGCTAGAGCCGCTAGAAGCGCTCTGCTCTTGCTCGACCATTGGTTTCGGCACTTCTGCAATACGAAGGCAAACTCATCAGTCTCAAATTATTACGGACTCATTGTATGGAACAACTTATCTCATTATGCGAGGTCAAAGGTTTGAAACTCTAGACATGAGGCCAAAGGATGTAAAGCCGTACTCTGATACCATTATGTCACGCCCCGATTTCGTAGAATCGATAGTCGTCCCCCGGACGTGATGCCGTATGAACCTAAGTTGCGATCACATAAGGCATAGTCATAAGGTTATCCGAAACACAACATCAAAATAGAGTATGCAGAGAAGTTGACTAACACATTTAAAATAGAAGGAACTTTTTATTTCATTGATAATAAACATCATTTACATTGACTCTATTACAATCATTATCGTACGGGCTACAACATGACTCGATTACAAAAATAAATGCTGATGAGATAGTCGTTCCATACATTACATCCCTTTTTAAAAGCAAAACAATTACACTTTCCACCTGCTATTGAGGGAAGTCGAGTCGTCATGTTTTCTTCTTTTGTACTGAATGCGGAGTCTTCAAAAGGATTCAGAAACAAGCCTTCAACACACGAACGAGGCTTCAAAAGTGTTCACGTCGCCTTGAGCTTTAAGTGGCACGCCCTTCGTGGTTCGGGGTACCTGCGTAGAGAGTGATGATCAGTACATTACACTTTATACTGGTGCATGGCTATTTAAGTTCTAAGCTCTCATTTGGTTGAAGAGTTTATATGACTTAGTTTATGAATGTTTCTAACCATCCTAATGAATTTTAAACAAGCATATGACAAGCATAATGTGAAATACGTTAGAACTTACCCACGGCGGACCGCGTCGCGCCTTTTGAGACTTACCATGTTCTTCTCTGTCAATTGTTATCATTTTCATACCAAGTGCAATATTACGTGTGATTGGTCACTGACATAACAAGCCATCCTGGACGTATAACTTTGTTAATCGGGGTCCTTACAACGCGAGTAGTGAGCCCCGCTGCAATACCCTGTTTCCTCCTAGGCCGAAATGGTCCCATGGCCCCGGGTTGCCGCTCGAGGAAACTATCACCTTGTCGACAAGTTATCCATGACCGTGCAAAGACAATTTTAGTTATTAAGGTATAGCCTACATTTTCTTTAAAAACTTGATCATTTTATCGTGTCTGTGTCCTTGCATTTATTCTTTCATTCGCAACAACATTATCGATTTACCTAAGAAGGGGTCGAGAAGAGAAGGGTCAGTCACTCACCTTGAATTTTGCTTGAGGCGAGAGACTTGTTGGTCGCACTAGACGTCGCCTACGCGATTACCTGAAATTGTACAAGCAACCGATTAGAATACTGTATTATTCAAGAAGTTCGATAGAAAATGTAAGTTCGAAATGTAAGCCATAAAAACCATAAAAAACATTCATGAAAACACATTCAGAAAACCAAGGCCAAAACCAACGCAAGCGGCGTAAAAAATAGAGCAACGGGAGGTCTCTCCCGACTCAGACGTAGAGTCAATCCTTGAGGCGCAACCCGCTGAATATGGAACTTGGTTTCGAAGAAAACATTCCATAACGGGGAATGGATCTTAATTCAACCATTCCTGTTCGACCGATTCGATTGATCCCGACCTATCGGTCCCGACCGAATCGATAGCGACAGTATTCCTTTCTCGCGCACCCCGTAGACGGAGAACGGGGAACGATGTAGGGACGAGGTACTACAATAGACGGGTATGAGGCTTTGTTAGGAAATTACTAGTATATTATTCAGTCCATTTGGAACCTCTGTGCAGTCCACTTTAGGTTTGTTGTCATGTCCCTAGATAGCCTATACCAGTTACAAGGTGAAGAGTTCATTAACTACCTATCTATTTGATCATTTCCTTTTTGGTGTAGTATATATATATATATATATATATATATATATATATATATATATATATATATATATATACCAGTTAGGTTTATATATGCAATGTATATACATAAAAATATATACCAGTTAGGTTCATATATGCAATGTATATACATAACTAGATATGTGAGTAATTGATGTATATGGCTGTTAATGAGAAGTTGGGTCGCATCCTATGGTATATTCATAGATATATGTACATGTGATGTGTATCATATATTGTATAGGATGTATCATACTTGTATTGGGTTATACCTTAAATATATGATGAGGTTATATATCATCCATTATATATAGATGTAATACTTAGGATATATGGTATATGTTGAGTAAGGATTTTGGGATTAGTTTAAAGGTAGGATTGTGGTTGATATCACTTTATCCTAGCTATCTAATAGTTAACCCTAGATTTAGATCAATGGACTAAGTTGACCTATAGTTAACTCTAGATAGACAGTTGACCAAATAGTGCAAGTTGCCTTAGTTTGACTAAGAGTTGACCAGAGTTGACTTTGACCTAGAATCATGTAGATTGCATCGTAAACTTTAATTATTATATATTGAACACATCATAACCTGTGTGATCTATTTAGGACTCAGACACCTCAGTTTAGACATCTATTTTCACAATCACTCAGGATCTCAGGCGAGTACATGCTCTGATCTTTTTCATACTTGCTAGAGCTTATATTCATGCTTTAGATAAATTACTTGATGCTGTCACGATTGTTATCACGGACCAGTACTCTATGAATCTTGTCTTGCGATGTTATCCCCCTCGGGTATATCAAATACATCTTGTCATGTGCTTTTCACAAACATCTTATATTTTTTGTACATCCCTATTCATGTATACTCTTGTACAATCTTGTACTCTTATGATCACATGAGCCCTATGGATAAAACTATTGTACAGGTAACGTAACTTGACTGGATCCTTGTGTATTGATTGAGGAGGGTAGTAGGAAATAGTTATGTGATCAAATCCCGTATTGTGCAAATATTGTATATGTCCATTATTCCCTCACGTATAATGGAGACCCATTTTATTGTATCCCATCCTGTTTACATAACCATCTTGTGCTCTAATCACTTATATTATTTACAGTTCTTATTTCATATACAAACTGTCTCTTGTACTTAGATTTGTCTTTTTACATTGTTCTTGTGCATGTCTTACAGTTTTTATTATAGTTTACTCTACTGCCTGTTTTATATATTTTGTCATGATATGATCCTGTTTCAGTATTATGTATTCACTCCTATCCTGACCGGATATGTTGAAAATATTACAGATGATTCTGAGGACTTCTGCACAACCTATTATGGAGTCCATTTAGACGACACTTGTGAGTTGGACCCACAGGAGGATCCAGCTCTAGCTGAGGATATCACCCCTATTGCCTAGGCTAGATTAGCTAGGCTTTATCTTATTTTATTATGTTATTTGTATTTGACTTTTGAGTTGTATTATTTCTGGATGTTTGAGATGTTGTGTCGTTTAGACACTTAGACTTATTTCTTTCTATTTGTTTGTTCTTTTTTGAGATTTTATATCTATCATATCGTACTATTTCCATCTTAGAATTGTGATTGAGTTGTATCCTTCTGTGATTGTCCTCCATTTGGAGATTATATCATATTGTGTTTGGTTGTATTGTGACCTAGAACAGCATTCTACCATTGACACTGCGGCGTAGGCTGGACGTACCCACTTCTCGTGTCCCTACATTGGGTATGGATCGTGACACATTTTTAGTAGTGGCCCATGCAGGTCGAGAGTCGTATTAATACGATATCGTGGTAGTACGGCGACTTAGTTGTACTACTGCGAGCCTGCGATAGGAATTAAAGAATAGGCTTTAGCGGAGAGGTTACTCAATCACAGTTAAGACTACTTGAGAAGATTCCTGGGATGACCCTTGAGAATCTCATTATAAACTATCTCGAAATTCGATTCCAACTGTTTCTGTCTAGTTCCTTGATCGTTGTTGAATTTGATTCTTGGTGTTCATTGTTGACTTGATTTTTTACCAAGATAAATCTTATGGGCTAGGTTGCCTCAGATATGGAAACTGGAGTCTTCTACAACCATATTAGCTGGCATGACGAAGGTATAAAGTCTGATTTTGGATGTATTTCTCAGGTATGGGAATTTACGATTTTCGCAGCCAAGCTAGCGACAATACAAAAATTTTAAATACCATAATTCTAGAGGTATGTACCTTAGTTGTGGACTCTATGGATTATCGCTGTCGTACTTACTGGTATGAAAAGGATTCTGGTAACATGGTTCTAGATAGACGGGTATGATTATCAGATTGTAGAATAGATACCATATAGATGGTGCCCTAGTATAATAGAGTAGAATATCAATGTGGATGTTACTTGAGTATTATGGATTAGATAGAGGGAGGTAGGCCACCTATGGCACAGCACCATGCCCAGCACCAGAGGGGCAAGGCTTTTGCGCTGACAGTCGAGGAGACCGACGCTGCGGGTGACGGGTTAGCAGGTCTGTCTTTCCTGTTCTTCTTTCCCATTTTGATGTATGATTTCATTAGTACCTGTCAGGATATTCTTGTGATGTGCTATATAGTGTAGTGACCCTGTTTGAGACTGTGAAATTACAACCAGTAGGACCATGATTGCATGTTATTCCTTGACTTTGATTGATTGGGGGTTTGACCTAGAAGGAGTACGATCACCTTAAATTTCGAGTACGAAATTATTCTAAGGAGGGTAGACTTGTAACCACCACTTTTCTAAAATGAGTGTAATTTTCAACTTTTGTAAAATTGATCATTAAATAATAGGATTTAAATCAGGTTAATGATTTTTGGTAAATTTTAATTAATTTAATACTATTTAAATTGGTAAATTATGATTTTGGTGTTTTGCTAGTGTAACCCTAGAGACTACTTAGCCTAGAGACTAACCATGACCATGGGGACCTAACCATGTGATTAGATTGGCTAATTACCACTTTTGTAATGCCTGTGTTCGTATTACGTATTTTGGGATACGTATACGTATTTTATTCTGTATTACCTGATTCCTTGTTTAGCTCTCGGCTTGGTTTAACTCTCGGTTTGGGTTGGCTTGGTTCGGCCGGCCCAATGCTTGGTTCATCATGGGCCAAGGGTGGAACACCTTAGCCTATGCTTCTCCTTCATTTCCACCACAACCCCCTTCTTTATTATCCCCACCAACCTTCTCTCTCCTCCATAATTCTTATTTACTTCTCCTTCCCCCACCATTACTCTTCTCCACCAACCAAGAGCACCATAGGCAAGTGCAACTTGCTTCCATAAGAGAACTCCTTTTGATGGTTTCATTAGCTTCTCCTCATGATTCTAAACCACATTAGAACTTGTCATTTTTTATTTTGAGGCTTTAATTCTTGTAGATCTAGAAATTAGTTATTTTCGGATTTTGGTGGTTTTGATCTATCAAACTTCTTTGTTTTCTAGTTTTGATGGTTCCATGTTGTAGAGAATTTTATTCTACCCAATTTTGATCATTTGAAAGTTGGATTTGGACTTGTTTTGACCAAGTTATGGACTGTTGAAGCTTAGATTCAACTTTAGAGTTCTTGCTGTTCTTGCCATTTGGAGAAGACAGTGAACAGTGAGCTAGCTTTTTAGCTTACGCCACTGAGCTGTACGCTGCTCTTTAGCGAGCGTACGCTGACTTGGGTACGCTGCTCTTTAGCGAGCGTACGCTGACTTGGGTACGCTGCTCTTTAGCGAGCGTACGCTGACTTGGGTACGCTGCTCTTTAGCGAGCATACGCTAGCCTTGATACGCTGCCTGTTGGCAGCGTGTCTTTTGCGTACGCTAGCGTGAGCGTGCCCTAGACCCTTTCGTACGCTAGCTCAAGCGTACGCAGCCTTGAGCGTACGCTAGCTTGAGCGTACGCTGACCTGTAGCTTGAGCTTGCCCTTGTGTACGCTGACCCTTGCGTACGCTTCCCATTGGAAGTGTATGCACCCTTGGTACGCAGTCTTGAGCGTACGCTGACCTGTAGCTTGAGCGTGCCCTTGTGTACGCTGACCCTTACGTACGCTTCCCATTGGAAGTGTATGGACCCTTGGTACGCAGTCTTGAGCGTACGCTGACCTGTAGCTTGAGCGTACGCGTGCCTTGGTACGCTAGCTTAAGCGAGCAAGGTGTACGCTGGCCTGAGCATAGTTTGACCTGAGCGTATGGCCTTTGGCTGACTTGGTCTCATGTCAGCGTGTCAGATTTGGTTTTATTTTTCTTAAGCTTGGCTCTTTTATAGCCCTGTATATTGATATTTTATTAGATATTAACGTCCATTTTATATCCTTACGCCTTTTGTCCTGAACTTGAAAGTCATGAATTCATTTGTATGTTTGGAATTGATAATTGAACACGACGTGATAGTGACCCGTAGTGGTGCACTCCTGACATGATAACCTGGCATGACCTGATAGTGGCCCATCGTGGCGCACTCCTGACGAAGTACACCTGACATGATAACCTAACATGATTTCTCGAATAGCTGTTGCGACGGCTACCTGACATGACATGACCTGTATAATTGATCCTGACACCGTGGGCGATTGTGCTTGTACAAATAATCCAGTCCTGTCTTGCATCATGTCTAGGAGGGGACTCCTGAGTACCACGGTCAGGAGTACCTACTGAAATGGACTAAGGTTAATGACTAGTATAATTCACTAGACATGAAGAGATGTTCCCCAGTTACAGGCGATTCCGTTATCCCGGCCGCAAATGTTTGGACTTGTAGCCTGCCGACGAGTAGGGCACATTTCCAGTCCACTGTCATGTGGGGCACTCTTGATTGTCACTTAAATAATTGAACTCTATTGTCACTCTAATACATTGTACTCTCTGAATTGTCACTATAATGATTGCCTGGATAACCTGGATAGCTGCAGGGCCTGTGACTACTTGGAGCATCTCATTGCATCTTGCTAGTAACTAGGATTGTGATAACCCTAGTTAGTTAATGTAGAAAGCCGTAGGCAATAATTGGCCGTGATTGCTTGGATGGAGTCTAGTCCAGTATAGTATTGTCTAGAATTGATTAATTGTAAGATTGTACCAGAATGATTGAATGATTGTCACTCCAGATTGTCACTATAATGATTGTCACTCCATAATGTTACTTGACCTGATTTCTTATATTTATCTTGCCGATAAATGGTGAGAGAAACCAAGTTCCGTTCAGACGAAGGGTTACAACCCCGGTCCTTGTTTGGTTTACGGGTTGTAACCTGGCTATCTGAATAGTCCCATGGTTATCTCATCGTATATCATCCTGTCATGTTTTCTTTCTATATGTCCTATCTTTTAGTGATTCTATACAAGATTGTCTTTTATAATTACCCATCATACTTTTTCTTAAACTACTGCCTTTTTATTATGTAATTATACTCTTGTGCTAATTGCTGGTTTTAGTTCTTAAGTGAAGCCTCCTTTGTGGCACTTGCTCTTTCTGGGGTCTGACCCAGCTGGTTTTGTATGGCCAGATACCGGAGCAGCACCAAAGGATCTCCCTGCCTTCCAGCCCGATGGTGGTCACCAGGCGTAACCAGGGCATCGAGTGGGTTTCTTTTGTTCTCCCACTGTAATATTGTAAATTATTCTTTTGAGGCGTTTAGCCGACGAGCAAGTGTTAGCTCGATTGAACTTACTTACTGTCTGCCTACGGGCTGTAACATGATTGACAAGCCCCGGGGGTTGATCATGTATGACTGAACTCTTGCTAGTCCTCACATTTTGTAACGACTAGCTTCATGATCATCTGGATATGTAATGTTTGGGACGCCTTACAATTGTATATTTGGAGATCTGATATCTTGTGATTATTATTAGTTGGTTGAGATTGAGACAATAGGCTATTTTATGACCTTAAGAGACTGATGGATTGTAGTGAAACCCTCACATATCTAGACAGCCGTGACCGTATAGCGGTGTGGATTCCATTCCGTTATACGTAGCTGGCTATGTCTGCCCCCGCTCTCCAGTATTCTGGTTCTGGGACGTGACAACTTTTTAGGCTAAGGGTATTTTGGTCATTTTGTCTTTTGAATTAATTAGGATTTTGATCAAGTGATAATGTGCTAAGTGTTATGTTAGACCTTAACCTAGAATTGCCCTAACCTAGATATTGGTCGTGAGCCTAGATATTAGATTAGAAGTTTCCATCACATGACAAGGTTAGTAATATCTAGATATTAAGTTAGGAGTAGGATATTTGTTAAGGTTAGATATTTCCATGGGCCCTTACCTAGAAGGCCTTAAATTGTATAGGTAGAGGCATTTTAATCACTTAGAACTAAACCCTAACCCTAGAGACAAAGCCCTTGGCTGCCATGAGAAGCCTCTCCCCCTATATAAACACATGTTAGCACCCCCTGCCTCTTTTCATTGCCTCCTTAAACCCTAATTTATGTTCTTTCCCAAATTCACCCCTTTCACCAAATCAACTCCAAATTGAGTCCAATCAATTGCAACACACTCTCCTACTGTAGAAGAGGTCATTAGTGGATAGCTAGCAAGGATTTGAAGCAAGTTGACCATTGGAAGTGGAGGGATTTGGCTCTCAAGTGTAATTTCATTAAGATTCCAACTCTCATTAGGTAATGGCCTCTAAACCTATTAATATTCTGATTTCTTTCCATAGATGCATTCATTTAGGGTCCCCCCAGCTATAGGCCAAGTTTGGTAGGAAATTGAATCCATTTAAGGTGCGTATCAGAGGAGTATCGGAGTGCTATGTAAAGTGTTTCGTGAAATGCCACATAGGAATGGATTTTAGTATTTTGCAAAACTAATTACATGTATTTATAGCTAATTAGGGGTAGAACATATATCAAATCGATTGAGTCGATTTTTAGGGATGTTTGGATACTGTTTTAGGACACGGGGCATGTGCACGAGCCCTCGTGCACTGTCCTGCTACTTGAACATGATTTCTCAGTGGACACGCCACGTGAACACGTCAAACTTGTCACAGAGGTGGGGGCCATGTCTGACAAGGCTCTTCCAAAGTTTAGAGTGGTTTTGTGTCGTGTCGAGGGAGTTCTCATGTCTGCATTGAATTTGTACTGACACGCACACACACGAACACGAGCTCTGATACGGGTTTGACACTTAGACGCGACACAGGTTGGACACGTATCAGGGTGTTAGACACGAAAATGTTGACCTAGTCTACTTGTAGGCTTGACCACGAGACACGAGGATTCACGTGTCGTGTCCTATTGTGCTCGACATGTCAGCACGAGGCTGTACCTTTGCACAATTTTTGTCACATGTTGACACTCGTGTTTGATACGACTTGGACACGTTTTGGGACACTTGGGTGGACACTGGGTATACATACATTCGACAAACTTAGTTGTACACTCTTTGACACTCATATATAGTGCTCTGCAAACACACATACCCTTCACGTTGCTTTGTTATGCCACCTACTCACCACTTCACTTGTTCGATGGCCTGCACCCTGCTAATGCATGATTGCAATCTCAATTGAAACCTTCATTTCATTTCACTCCTCGATACTAGTCTGAACACATCACTCCTACTAAACTTGTATATCCCATTGCCTGTGCATGCCACCCTTCATTATGTACACACTGTAATCCTCCTTCCCAAAATTTTAATATACGTTTATTTTATTTTATTTAAATTATGATTTTTAGGATTTTATAAATAATTAATTAGTTAATTATTACGGTGAATGACTTTAGTCATGGTTGGGAATTGGAGTACAAGGTGACTAGAAATCGTGGCACAGATAGTACGGTGGCGTGTCTTGACTAGTACTATATTAGCCATGTCAAGGAACCCAGCCATAAGTGTGTCCCAACTAGGAAAATCAGGCCAAGTTACGAGTTAACCTCTATAAATAATTTTAATTAGTTATTTATTAATATAAATGATTTTTAGGAGACCCGGTTGTACCAAGTTGGCCCAGACTGAACCCAAACCAAGCACAAGCCCATGTAGACATATAGTACGTCCAAAGAGGCCCATGTAGATAATTATGGGGGTGATATAATTAGTGTATTTATTTTAGTAGATAAATAAGTAATTTTATATAAATGGGCATTGTATATGATATGTGTGTATTGATATTTGGTTTCTGAGTGTATGATGGCATGTCTTAGAAAATGTCTTTTGGGATTGTGAGAATTGCTAGGCTATATATATACTGGTGAATATATATAGGTGCGTATATTTATATTATACAAATACTAGGCATTACGTGTATATTAATATATCTTATTTATATAAACTTCATAAATATTTCTTATATTTAACTAAAGTGTGTCTGTATATATATATATATATATATATATATATATATATATATATATATATATATATATATATATATATATATATATATATATATATAAATATATATATATATATATATATATATATACACACACTCATTTGATAGTCTCGTTTTATATAAATATAATATATGCATATTATATGGTATTTAGGTATTTATCATATATGTATAAATATACATGTAAATAAAATGTAAACAGTTATATATATAATATATCTATATAAAACAAAAGAAATAAATTATAAATACCTTTATTTTATCATTTTATTGTTTTTAGAATTTCATACAAGCCATAAATATTCGAGTTCAATACTCAAGGTTATTGTATATATGCATATATACGTATATGTATATATATATACTTGTATGTATACATAAATGTATATATAAGTATGTACAAGCACTAAAACAAAAGAACTAAACCCAAAGCTTAGCCCAACCAAGCCCACGACACCCCAAGCCATCCCAAGCCCATCCCAACTAAACCGAGCCTAGCCCAGCCCGAGCACCCCCAAACCCGCACAACACAGCCCAGCCGAAGCCATCTCTGTTTTCCCTTCGATACACGCACGTATATATATGTGTCGAGGGAAGAAAACACAAAACCCTAGCAAACCTCCACACGCCGACACCCCTACTTCTGCACGCGCACCTCGGCCACCGTAGCACCGTTGCGCGCGGCCGAAGTCGACCAGGAACGCACGTGCGCGATAAAAGCAGGGCAGTCATGACAGCAAGGTGTACAACTTCATGATTCAAATTCTTCGCACTTGCTGGTTCGTTTTACGAACCATTTCTTCTGGTACGATCCCAAACTATACCTCTA